>CAWUFW010020848.1:0-12500 GCA_963921515.1 Calotriton arnoldi
GCAACATGATTATCGCCGCTTTAGCGAGACTTTTTCCCGCTAAAGCGGCGATAATTCAATCGCCCTATTAGCAAGCTGTCGCTAACTGCTGTTAGCGACAGCTTTAGGCGATAGCGACCGGGTGGATGCCGCTTTGCATGCCAGCGATATTTATCGCTAATGGCATGCAAAGTAGGCGTTCCCAACCTAAAACCGACTGGAAACAGTCGCTAAGGTCACTATCGCCTATTAGCGAGGCAGGGGAGGTGATTAACGAACCAGCGCTAAACACGTTTAGCGCTTGTTTGTTAACGCCTGGTCCAAACCTGACTTAGCCATGTAATCCAATGGGAGGTGGATTACATGGCTAAATCCCCCTCGCCCTATTACCAAACTAACACTGGTCACAGCCCCAGCAACACCCAGCTATTATTTTTTAAGAAATGGCCGCGGGACCTACCCCACCCGGGGACCTCATTAAGATAAAACACGGGAACCCGCGACCCCAGCTCGAATTGTGCCGATTTTTTTTTTTTAATAAAAAATGCTTTTTTGGGCCCTGGGGTCCTTCTGGGACCCCTGAGCAGGCCTAGGGGGTCACGGTGTTTCTACCCTGCCCCTTCTCTTGTTTTATACCTTTGTTTCTCTGTTTTTAGTGACTCAGCTTCTACCGAGCCACAAGATGGCTGCCAACACTTCCTGGTTTGGAGTGTTCGCAGCCAATCACAGTGAAGCTTCGTGCACGGGACTTAGGCTCCGCCCAGATATCAAAACTTTTATTTTCTTATTTCTCAGCAACCACTGAACGGATTTACACCATTTTACAAAAGGTCGCTTTCTGAGCCAAGCACTACCTTTTGCCAAATGTGGGATAATTCCGTTCAGTAGTTTCGGCTGTAGCCTTGCACAAAGTTTCCTATGGGAAATTGATTTTTGACTCTTATTTTTGTATTTCTCAAAAACTACTGAACGGATTTACCCCATTTAAAAAAGGTCGCTTTCTGAACCAAGCTCTACCTTTCTGCCAAATTTGAGGTAATTCCGTTCAGCCGTTCGAGCTGTAGTTCGTCGCAAAATTTCCTATGGAAATTAACATAGAGAAAACGCGTTTTGGGACCCCCCTTTTTTCTCAGCCCCTGCTTGACAAATCACCCCCAAACTTTCAAGATAGGAGCTAACCCTAAAAGTGCAACCTTTGCAAACTTTCATAAAGATTCGTCAAACGACGCCAAAGTTATTAGCAAATCAAAAATGCTTTTCCTAGGTCCTATAGTCACACTAGGTTGTGACTATAGCTACCTACTGGCGACCGCCAGTAGGTAATATATATATATATAGAGGGCTAAACACCTATAAATAAGTGCAATTGACTTGGGGCATTTTCCTGCCCATCATTACGATGTCGATGGCAAACCTTCGAAAAGGTCAAGGGTGACCAAAACATGTCAGGAACTTTTGCCAATGCTGTGCCGTTATTAAAATAACATCACTAACTTTGTGGAGTGCGGCTAAATTCTCTTTGAGGGGAAAATGTGGGATATTTAAACGGCTTGGTTCTGCCGTGATGCGACGCACCACCAGCAAGAGCACCGGTAATTGCCCGAAAGTGAACCGTGATGTGTGACCGCGAAAGCGTTAAGGGCAACAGGCGCCGCCGGAGACGTCTGCGGCATGGGTCTCAACAGCTTTGAAAATATGCTGCTGAGACACAACGTTTTAAAACTGCAACAGTAAAGAGAATATTATTTAGACATCGCCCACTGGAGGGATAAAGCAGCAAGGGGCAGAAAATACCGCAAGTACCAGCATGCATGATGTTGACCTATATGGTTGTCCACTAGAGGGCTAAACACCTATAAATAAGTGCAATTGACTTGGGGCATTTTCCTGCCCAGCATTACGATGTCGATGGCAAACCTTCGAAAAAGGTCAAGGGTGACCGAAACATGTCAGGAACTTTTGCCAATGCTGTGCCGTTATTAAAATAACATCACTAACTTTGTGGAGTGCGGCTAAATTCTCTTTGAGGGGAAAATGTGGGATATTTAAACGGCTTGGTTCTGCCGTGATGCGACGCACCACCAGCAAGAGCGCCGGTAATTGCCCGAAAGTGAACCGTGATGTGTGACCGCGAAAGCGTTAAGGGCAACAGGCGCCGCCGGAGACTGTCTGCGGCATGGGTCTCAACAGCTTTGAAAATATGCTGCTGAGACACAACGTTTTAAAACTGCAACAGTAAAGAGAATATTATTTGGACATCGCCCACTGGAGGGATAAAGCAGCAAGGGGCAGAAAATACCGCAAGTACCAGCATGCATGATGTTGACCTATATGGTTGTCCACTAGAGGGCTAAACACCTATAAATAAGTGCAATTGACTTGGGGCATTTTCCTGCCCAGCATTACGATGTCGATGGCAAACCTTCGAAAAAGGTCAAGGGTGACCAAAACATGTCAGGAACTTTTGCCAATGCTGTGCCGTTAGTAAAATAACATCACTAACTTTGTGGAGTGCAGCTAAATTCTCTTTGAGGGGAAAATGTGGGACAGCACGACATACTTCTACCGATGGCCGTAGGTGAATGCGCTCGTATTCGTGGAACCGAGCTGCGCCTAGGAGTCTGCCAAGGTATGAGTTTCTACGCATTGTCCGGTGAAGGAGTGTGAGCGTTGGAGTGACAGCGGCATTTGCTGGCTGTCCATACCGGCGCATTAACGTTCACCCATTACACAGCACTATGTCCGCCGACGCATTGAGGAGCCGCGAGGAGGCGGCTTGTGAGATGTTTGATGACTCTCCGGTCATCGAGTCATTATCAGGCGTACATCCCAGTACATCCAAATTAGGAGCCCCGATTTGAGAGAGCTTTTTAAGAAACTGGAAAAACAATGCGCGCTGAACAGTCCAAGTGGTGGGAGCATCGATCACTTTCCCGTTACTTGGAGGTGGGCGCATTCCGCGTGGGTTGCGGATTATGCTGGCACCCAGCTATGAAAATCCGGACCCCGCTATGCTATCTGAATGGGCGGAATGCAACATAGAATCTTCTTGCAAACTCGTGAGGATTCTGGTAAAATATGCGGAAAGTGACCGAGCAGCCCTGCAAATTAAAGTGGATGAGCTAAATGATGAAATTAGCAAATTGGGAACATCAGATAATGAAAAAAAGTATCGAGATAAAATGCTGAATCGGCTGCATAAAGAGGAAGAGGTCATTAAAAAGCGAAAGGCTTTCAAATTTCAGAGAGACAAATTGGACTACCAAAATGGGCAGATATTCACCTTCGCAAAGAAATTTGACTCTCTAAAAGTATTGAGTAAGCCAGCACAAGATTCAGTCTTGACCAGAGCAACTGATGATGCAGCCCAATTATCCACTTCCCTGTCCGACTTGAGCTCAGTGGCGGGCAGTGAATCTGAAAGCGAGCATGGGCAGAGGAGCACAAGATTGGGGTTTACAAAACTGTCCTTGGCGCAGGAGGTGGATTACCTGAGCCAGGACAGAAGACAAACCCTCAGACCTCGAGCACAGGGCTCAAAACAAAAGAAAGGGCAAACATCAAGCGCCGTGAACGAAGAGAAAACCGAAGGTGCAAGCAGCGGGGCAAAACCAAACAACAGAAAGCCACCAAGAAAATGGAACCGCAAATAGATATTGAAACCAGAAATCTTATGAGTGACACTCAATCAGTCATCAACCTTACCAATTTGAATTTATCGGACACTGAATTAAAAATATTATCATTGGGGCTCTCCTATAGTCCGGCCAGTGATTTTAATTACGCGCAATCACGCATCGATTTTTATAAATTCATAAGAAAATTGCGCAAATTCCATGCATTACAAAACAAAGAACCAATGACAACCAAGGGGGTGACTCCTGCAGGACTATCGAGTCCACCTGGTTTGACAGCCAATGATTATGAGCTAATGCGTGATCTGTATGAGCTGCAAGGGGATAGTATTGCTACAGAACTGCCTGATACTGACAACTTTCCCAACTTGAATATGGCACCTTCAATCCGATCATGTTGCACGATAATATTGATGTGTACGGTGAACTCGTGACAACAAACTTGAAGAAGGTAAAAACACCCAACAGAACATGAATTATGGGCAGTCGGACAAAGGTGGAAATGTTGTCTTATGGCCACGTGAAATGTATATAGAGGAAGCCCTCCTTCATTTAAATGATCGCCAATGTTATAGGCGCAGTGACTGGCAAACAGTTAAGCTAGCTTGGAACGATTACTATACTAAGTTGGTAGCATGGAAGAGTGCTGGACTTTTAAGTGCAGATGAGTTCAAGTTTTTAAGGATTAATCATCCGGTAATTCCTGTGATGTATCTTATTCCAAAGATACATAAAAACTCCACCAAGCCGCCAGGGCGACCAATAATCTCGGCCAAAAACAGCATTATGGAAAATACATCACGGTACGTGGATTTTTCTTACAGGAGCATGTCAGAAGTTTACCATCTTATCTACAGGACACGGGGACTTTTTGAGAAAAATTGATGAGATAGTATGGCAAGATGACTATTGGTTGATCACACTAGATGTCACCGCATTGTATACAAGTATACATCATTTAGACGGTATCAAAGCTGTTGCTCATTTTCTGATGACTAAACCATTGTGTATGTTGAACCACAACAAAATGTTATTGGACATGATTTCAATATGTTTAAATAACAATTTTTTTCTCTTCCAAAATCAGGTCTTTCAGCAGGTGAGAGGGGTGGCTATGGGGGCTTGCTTCTCCCCCAGCTATGCCTGTCTGCACATGGGGCTTTGGGAGAAACAGGTCCTCAGCGCCAAATTTTCAGATATATTAGCGACCAATGTGATATAGTGGTATCGCTATATAGATGATCTTTTTCTCATTTGGAAGGGTAGCAAGGAAGAGGCTATCATGTTCATAGAACAGATTAATGAGAATGATTTGAATTTGAGGTTCACTACACACATCAGTAATGAAACTGTCAACTTTCTTGATGTAGAGGTGTATATTCATGAAGGCAGATTGGAGACTAGATTACACCGTAAACCAACTGCCGGCAATACGGTCCTCCATGCTGCTAGTCATCATCCTGAGCATTTGATACGCAGCATCCCTTATGGTGAGATGCTGCGTATCAAACGCATTTGCAGTTTGGAGGATGACTACATCAAGGCTCAAGAAGACAGTAAAAGTAGGTTCCTGGCTAGGGGCTATTCAGCTGAGATGATAGACAGAGCTATCAGCAAGACCAAGATAATTCCAAGAGCGACGGCTCTGTGCAAGGCATCAAGGGTAGACAGTACACTCGAATGCACCACTGATCCCCCTAGACTCATTGTCACTTTCAGTCGCCAACATGGAGTCTTGCGCAAAATCTTCAATAAAAATTGGGCCGTGGTGCGCAATGATCCAATTATTAGTAGTTCATTATCTAAGTCACCGACAATAACTTTCAGGAAAGCAAGGTCCATGAGGGACATGCTGGTAAAGAGCAGTCCAGAAGTTGTTACCCCCAAAACTTGGTTACAATCTATAAAGGGGTTCACGAAGTGTCCCACGTGTAAAGCTTGCAGATATGGGAAGAGCAGAACTTCTTATAAGGTTCCCTTTCATGAAGACCCTGTTATCATTCAAAAAAGGCTAAATTGTAAAACTGAGTTTGCCATTTATGTGCTGGAGTGTTCGTGTGGCCTGCAATATGTTGGGAGCACCAAGTTGCAGGTGCACAAGCGAATACTCCAGCACATGCGGGCCATCAATAACAGTGATACATCGTATCCAGTGGCCAGGCACTTCAAAGAGATTCATGACAATTGCCTGGACCACTGTAGTTACTTTGTGGTGGACAATGTTCCGCCACTCAGACGAGGTGGTGACCGTGAAGCTTTACTGAGGAAATTGGAAACAAGGTTTATCCTGGAGTTGGATACTAAAACGCCCAATGGGCTCAACTCCAGTGAGGATTTTTACACTTGCCTTTGAGAAATTTGGATATTGCTGGTTGTACGATTTGAGAACATTTTCCACGCCTGTCCTCCATTGTAAATACATATGAAACAGAAAGTTTTTCTTTTAACACTTTTTTAAATAGCACTTTTTGCACGATTACTCTAGTTGAAGCAAATTAGACTTAAAGGGGCGCATATATACAAAGCTATGTGATATATATATATCAGTTTGGGGCCGATTAAATTAAGTTGTTGGTTGGATTGTTCATATATGAGAGATTTTAGATCTTTATCATTTGCGTATTTGCACAAAATATGGCGTATTTTGCACAAGTGCGGGAACGATTGTTTACAAATATGTTACTGTACTATTAATTGTATTGTAGGAAGTAACAGCAGTACAACATGTAGCAGCTTGCAAAACTTTTACATCACCCATTGGGGTATTATTAGTTAGCAATATTTTATCTTGTAGATCATATATAAGATAGATATATATATATATATATTTTTTTTTTAATAATGGCTATTTCAATGTAGGATTAATGGCGTAATGTTGTACGCTATTTATTCATATTGCAGATTTGCACATCATTTGCTAACTTTGCACAAATTCATTAGGAAATCAAATAGGGGCACATCTTGCAGGCAACATAATAGATTATCTGTACTATATGCAATCCTAATGAAAAAGTATTTGCGTATTTGCACACATTCTTTTGTATTGCACTACCTATTCATGCAATGACTGCTCTCGTTCTGACAAGATGTGATGCACTTAACATTTGCTAAATGGTGTGCTACGTCATTGGCACAGATGTATTGAAATCTATTATATTCTGTATTTGTATTTGTATATGTTTGGATATTGGCATAACATTTGCACAGTTTGCACGAATGCACGGAAGAACTACTTGCAACATGTATGAAATTCGTAATTTCCCACAGGGGAGTATGTCTTAATGTATTATATCCTGTAGAAGTCTGGTTATACATAAAATCATCAATAGTCCAGTATCGGCTCTAAATATACATGACACATTTTTATCATGAGTTGATTCCTTTTAAACTATAAGGAAATGCATTATGCTATATATTTTTATTGGTAAATTTGCACATTAGCTTTGTTTTAGCGCAGTACTTTTGCTATGTCTATTGGCACATTGTCACATGGTGTGGTGCTAGCACTTTAAAAATGCGGATCATTCCTCATGGTGTCATGTGATCAAGGCCTCTTGTGGGCTGAAACGCGTCATGGCGGAGTGCTGGGTGTAAAAATGAAATAAAAATACCTTGCACAAGGATTTTGGGTCCGTGTCGTCTTTCTGGATATAGTCGGAGCATTGGGCAAATTCTCTGCATATATATATATATATATATATATATATCACGCTCAATTCCAACTTGACGTTGAGGACCGCGAGCAAGCAAAAAATGCCCGCTACGCTACGCGTTTTTGCACTGTGCTATGTGCAATTTGCATAGTGCATAGTAGCGCAAACTATGCACGCTCCGCGAGCGTAGCGTAGTACAACGCCCAGGGTTAGTCACATATTACATCACTCATGACATGGTCAGTGACATCACTGATGACATCACGGATGACATCTCAAATGACATCACTGATGACATCATCTAATGTTTTTTAAATGCTAATCCCTAACTATAACGTCCCTGAAACCTGTGTTTTTTTCAGTGAATTTCTACGTTTTTTTAAATGCTAATCCCTAACTACAACAACAGGCCCTATGCACACGCATGTGAGTAAATAAACAGTATAAAACAGTTTCCGTTGATCAAGGATGAAGAAACTGTTGTCCTTTCTTTGAAATATTCACTTTTAATGGTGTATTGCTTCGCGAGCCAGCCAACACGTGTTTTATCAATGGGGTGTAAACCCTTGACTTCTTTAGGGCTGTGACAGAGTAATTTAATTCTTAGACCTTACAACCGGTGATAATTCCGACCCAGTGGGTCATAATATATCAACGATGAGGTACACTTCCTTCTATTATCTGCACTGTAAATCTTTGGATTAAGGTATTATAATGTAAATCTTTGTATTAAGTCTCTCTCCTGGCCGTGTATGGCATGTTCCTATCCCTCCTAAGTTTTAATACGCCTCGTGGTGGCTAAATCTGTTGACACGGCACCATCCGCCGTGATATGCAGCTGCGGCGAGTACGCCCAGCCTTTCTCGTGTCTCCGGGACCGCGTTTACACCGGATAATCCCTAACTGTAACGTCCCTGAAACCTGTAGTTTTTTCAGTGAATTTCTAAGGTTTTTTAAATGCTAATCCCTAACTATAATGTCCCTGAAACCTCTGTTTTTTTCAGTGAATTTCTAAGGTTTTGTAAATGCTAATTTCTAACTATGCCTACATAGGTAGGACATGTGCAAAAAGAGAAAGAAAGGAGCAGAAAGACGCAAGAGAAATGCAGAAAGAGGCAACAGAAGTCCAGAAAGAGGAAAAAGGGTGCAGAAAGAAGCAAGAGATGTGCAGAAAGAACCAACAGATGTGCAGAAAGAGGCAAACACTTGAATACCTGTGTTTCAAACAGCATACGCTGTAAATCTGTGTAAAAAAAGGTGAATGCATTTCTTTCTGCTCACAATACAGGGCACATGGGTATTCAATAGTATATTTGAGGGGCTCTATAACACATATATACATAAGACATGTCTGCCTGTGCAGCCGAATGACAGAGCAGAACTGAGAAGATTTGACCACCTATAGGAGTAGTTACCCACTTTTTAAGCTACCATCTTCAGATGCATAACACATGTAGGAATACATATACAAGTAGACATATACCTCAGTCACGACACCACGCAGACCTTTAAACTTGACAGCTTGCACTTCCCATTTGAGTACAGGTCAACCTTGGGGGCCAACTACCCTTCCTTTTACCTCCAGTAAGTCCCACACAGCAGGATTGCTAAGTTCTCATAGCAGGCCATGCCCCCTTTCCCCACCACTCTGCAAACGCACTTCCTGGTGCGCTCTTGGATGGGGATTAATGTCCCCTTTGCTGCTAGGGGTCCTTAAGGGCCAACTAGCCTACCTGATACCTCCAGTATGGCCCAGATAGTGGGATTGCTGACAGGTGGACACAGACCATGCCCCCTTTCTCCACCACTCTGCAAACGTGCCTCCTGGCGCGTTCTGGGTTGGGAGATTAAGTCCTCTTGAATCCTAAGGGTCCCTGGGGGCCAACTAGCCCACCAGGTACCTCCAGTAAGCCCCACAAAGCTGGATTGCTGAGAGTGGTCCGATGCCACGCCCCCTTTTTACACCACTCTGCAAATGTACCTCCTGGCGCACTGCTGCTCGGGGGGTGAAGTCTACTTTACTGCTGAGGTCCGCATGACACAAGAGGACCTCATCGCCACACCAGCAATGTGCCAAGAGGCGCGTTTGCAGAGTGGTGTAAAAAGGGGCGTGGCCTCAGACCACCTCTCAGCAAACCCACTGTGTGGGGCGTACTGGAGGTACCTGGTGGGCTAGTGGCCCCTAAGGACCTTTAGCATTCAAGGGGACTTAATCCCCCAACCCAGAGGTTTGCAGAGTAGTGCAGGGAGGGGGCGGGCCTCTGGCGAGATGCTGACTTTTCTTTTCTTTTTGTATTTTTTGAAAAGGGGGCTGTGTGGCCCCCCTTCTTTTAGTATTTTTTGGGCCCTGGGAACCCCATCCCCCAGGGATTGACCCATTTTCTTTACTTTAAAAAAAAAATGGGAAGGGGGCCGCGTGGCCCCCCTCCCGAGGCCGATTTCGGCTCTGGGGACCCCATCCCCTGAGGCATGGACTTGTTTACTTTTTTCTTATTTGTAAAGAAGGGGAGCTGCGTGGCCCCCCTTCTCTGGGCCACTTTTGGCCCTGGGGACCCCATCCCCCGGGGCCTGGCCTAGTTTTTTTTCTCTTTAAAATAATTTATATGGGGGGGCGCATGGCCCCCTTCCCTGGGCCACTTTTAGCCCCGGGGACCCCATACCCTGGGGCCTGGCCAGCCTTGATTTTTTATTTTGGAGGGGGCCGCGTGTCCCCTCCTGAGGCCACTTATGGCCCCAGGGACCCCATCCACCGAGGCTTGGCCTCTTTAAAAAAAAAAAAAAATTAATTAGGAAAGGGGGGCCACGTGGCCCACCTTCCCTTGGCCACTTCTGGCCCCGGGGACCCCATCCCCCAGGGCCGGCCCTCACGTTGGGGACTGCGGGGGCCCTTATGCCCCCGCGGTCCCAGCCAGCTCCCCGCCTCCTGCAGGAGCCGGCATTGCTTTTGGACAAGGTGAGCTGCTGACATGCAGCTCCCCTTGTCCAAAAGCATTCTGATTCGCTTCATGGAAACAAGAGCAGATTTTCTGCTCTCGCTTCCATGAAGCGAAGCATAATTTGCAATGACAGAGCATGAGCCGTGCTACCGCCCTGTCATTGCAAACTGCAAAGTCCCGGGGGTGGGCACCCCGGTACATTGCTGGAGCTGGCCCTGGGGGGTGGCGGTCCCCAGGGCCATCTAGGGCTCCAGGAGGGGGGCCCCGCGGCCCCTCTCCCAACATGATTTAAACCCCGGAGAGGTGGTGGTCCCCAGACCTGGGGGTCTGCAACGGACCCCCGTACTTCAATAATTAGTGCCCCAGGGAGGTGGTGGTCCCTGGGGCAGTATGGGGGGGCTCGAGCCCCCCCACACACAGTTTAGTAAAGTAGCCCTGGGGAGGTGGTAATCCCAGGGGCTTGGGGGGGCCCGCGAGGCCGCCGCACATTAAGAAACAAAGCCCCAGGGAGGTGGTGGTCCCTGGGGCTTGGGGGGCCCACGAGGCCCCCCTGCACATTAAGGAACAAAGCCCCGGGGAGGTGGCAGTCCCCAAAGCTTGGAGGGGGCCCGCGAGGCCCCCGCCCATTAATAAAAAATCCCCCACGGGAGGTGGCGGTCCCCGGGGCTTAAGGAGGGCCCACGAGGCCCCCTGCCCATTAATGAAAAAAGCCCAGGGGAGGTGGAGCTCGTGCTCGGGAGGGTTTGCAAATCCTACTCGGCCACCAGATATCGATATTTTTTATTTTTTGAATTTCTCAGGAACTACTGAATAGATTTACACCATTTAAAAAAACTCACTTTCTGAACCAAGACCTACTTTTTTGCCAAATTTGGAGTAAATCCATTCAGCAGTTCGGGCTGTAGCTTTGTCTAAAGATTCCTATGGAAATTAACATAGAGAAAACGTGTTTTGGGACCCCCCTTTTTTCTCGGCCCCCGCTTGACGAATCACCCTGAAAATTTCAAGACAGGAACTGACCGGAGCGCCCCATTAGGTTTGAAACTTTCACGAAGATTCATCAAATGGCACCAAAGATATTGGCAAATCGAAAAACGCTTTTCCTATGGAAACTAGATCCTAACTATAACTACCTACTGGTGACCGCTTCCTCTCCCACAGGTAGAAGGTATTTCTAAAAGCATCATGCTGATCTATTTTAACCTAGCCCTAGATCCCAAAATAATAAATTTGGTGCAAAGGATTTGAAGGCTATTTTACCACACTCACTCAAAACTCAACCCTGCCTTCACTCACTGCTACCACTCAAAGAGCTCCACTTACAAACGTGTCAAGCCCACCCATTCACGTTTAGTGTCTGGGTGAGGGTCCAATGATGAAGCATGCCACAGGTGGTACCTGTGGGTGAGGCCCCTTTATCTATATCTATATGTATATCTATATCTATATCTATATCTACATCTATAACTATATCTATCTATCTATCTATCTATCTATATATATATTCACTGAAAAAACAATAGGTTTCAGGGACATTTGAGATGTCATCAGTGATGTCATCAGTGATGTCACTGACCATGTCATGAATGATGTAATATGTGACGTCATCAGCAGTACATTGCGGGGGCGCGAGTTATAGTTAGCTGAACTAACTATAACAGCCGAATTTCTCTGGTTTTGTACGAGTGAAATATCCAACTAACTATAACGTCCCTGAAACCTGTGGTTTTTTCAGTGAATTTCTAAGGTTTTTAAATGCTAATTTCTAACTATAACGTCCCTGAAACCTATGGTTTTTCAGTGAATTTCATAGGTGTTTTAAATGCTAATTTCTAACTATGCCTACAAAGGTAGGACATGTGAAGAAAGAGGAAGAAAAGCACAGAAAGAAGAAAGACAAATGCAGAAAGAGGCAACAGAAGTCCAGAAAGACGAAGAAAAGTGCAGGAAGAAGCAAGAGATGTGCAGAAAGAACCAATAGAGGAGCAGAAAGTCCTCCTGTGCCCCCAACTTTTTGCTGACGGGTACTGGTGGTAACTTACTCTGACTAACCAGGACTAGAGCCAGTGCTATGCTAAAAGACACTTAGAATACAGTGAAAACACCTACATACACTAGGGAACACTATGCGTTGGGGTACCCGATTGTGATTACCATGACCTCCTCTGTATTTGCCATGAGTTAGTGCCTGGGTCATTGCATGAGTACATGGGTACTGATTGGATGATTAGAGTACTGCAAGGAGAGTGTATGGTGAATTTATAAGTGCTTGGGTTTTGGCGGAGTGATTGGATAAG
>CAWUFW010020848.1:17500-20000 GCA_963921515.1 Calotriton arnoldi
TTGTTCAAAATGTGACAAAGATGCCGAATACCACAATATTGCGTGCCATTATGCCAAATGTAAAGGAAGACCTCAAAAAGGAGTGCTGCCATTCCTGTGCAGCTTCTGTGACCTCAGATTCGGAACAAAGATTGGAGTTTCACAACATGCTCGGCATGCGCATCCAAGAGCGCAAAATGAGGCTAGACTAACAGCTCTAGCAAGCAGCAAACCATCAAAATTATGGTCACAGGAAGAAATACTGCTATTAGCTGAATTGGAAAAAGTGTATGAGAACAAGAGAAATATTAATGCGCTGATGGTTCCACATTTTGACAATAAAAACAGAAAACAAATTGCAGAAAAAAGAAGAGATAGAAGAGATAAGAGTAAAAAATCGGCAAAAGATGTACTGTAAGCATCAAGTGTTTCCGAGAATGACTCTTGCGATGAACCAGAGGTTACAGTGGAAGTAACAACAGAAAAGCGCAGAGACTTTATCAATCGCAAACGTGCGCAAAAATCAAGAACTTTGTTGAGCTGGAAGATAGAATCACAGTAGTCGAGAGGTACACCAAGAACATAGAGCAACACGATGCTGCTATGGATCTGATGGATGAGATAGTGACTTATATCTCAGAAAACACCACTGATATAAGTCCTGTACCAGCAAATCGTACCGAACCAGCAAGCGAACTCAATAATGAGCCTATGAACTCTGCTCCAGATGAGCACCAGAATGCCTCAGTAGAAAACAAGATAACAAAGAAAGACAAAAAAAATGGAAGGCATAATCGGACGCACAAGAAAATTATGCAAAAGCAAAGGGCAGCTATAAAGAATACCAGGCAATGTTTAAAAAGGACAAAAAGAAAATTGCCAGGATTATCACTGATGGGGCAGAAGATGCCACTTGCCAAATCAGTGCTGATGAAATTTTCCAATACTACAAAGGCATAATTGAAAAAGAAAACAAGAAAAATCCTAAATTCATACCGATTGATCGGATACCGGATGAATGGGAAATTGGAAATTTATGTAAAGAAATTACACTGCTCGAAATAACTAATGCCTTCGATGACTCAGATTTAAAGAAAGCAGTGGGGCCTGATAAGATTGGTCTAAATGACTTGAATAAAGTACATAGCAAGCAACCAAAACTGCTGCCCAGAATTTTGTCATCTTGGTTATCGATGAGAAGAGTACCAGAAAGTATCAAAAAGAACCGGTCAATATTGATACCTAAAAATGTACCGATTAGTGAACTTAAAAAAATCAGTAATTGGCGTCCAATTACCATCGATACTGCATTCATGAAGTTATTCACAAAAATATTAACTAAAAGACTCTCATTTTTTGTTGAACTGAATACGAGACAAAAAGGCTTCATGAAGGTGAGAGGCTGTCTCGAGAATCTGACTCTTCTACAAAATATCATAAAAGGGGCACGAAAAAACAGTCACTCATTAGCAGTTGTATTCATAGATATCTCAAAAGTCTTTGACTCTGTCAGCCATGGTCACATTCTACAGAGTCTCGCAAGGCACAGAGTGCCATCATACATCAGAGACATAATAAAAGACTTATACACTGACTCAACAACATCTTTCAAGGGAAAGAACAACGAAGCAACTCATGAAATAACAATGAAATCTGGGGTTAAACAAGGTGACTCTCTATCACCACTGCTATTTAACATTGCCATGGATCCTCTGATCTGTGATCTTCAGAAAGACGGCAAGGGCTTCACATTTGGATCTGATGGTCTTATTGAGCAAATCACCGCTCTCGCCTTTGCCGATGACATCGCAGTACTCAGCAGCACCTGGGAAGGAATGAGTACAAATCTGAAAATCATTGAAAAATTCAGTAAAACAACAGGATTAAAACTTAATGTGAAAAAGACACATGGATTTTATATCAGTCACCATAAAGATAAAATCCTGATTAACAACTGTAAACCATGGCAATTTGAAAAACAAGATATTGAAAACATTCAGCCAGGAGAAAGTGAGAGATACCTCGGATTGAACTTTGATCCACACACTAGCCATATAGCAACAACAAAATGAATGAGGTTCTTGTTAATTGGGCTCAAATACTTGACAATCTACCACTTAAGCCCATGCAAAAAATAGAAATTTTGTGTCAGTACTTGATCCCTAAACTGTCATTTAAATTGGAAATGACAGGAACAGAAGCTAAAACTTTAAATGTTTTGGATCAAACAATACAAAAGTATGTCAAACATTTTCTACACCTTCCTGCATACACATGTGATGGTCTCCTATATTCGAAAAGATCATTTGGGGGCCTCAGTATACCAAAACTATGTACAACAATTGGTCTAAACAAAGTCAATAGTTTATTGTATCTCAGGGCAGCTCCAGATCTGTACATAGCTCAATCATTCATGTATGCAGGAGAAGTAATCAATGAAAAAATTGATAACATCATCAAAACACACAAACTGAACATTTTAGACAGTAGGTTTCTGAGCTATGATTTGAATTTGTTAGCA
>CAWUFW010020848.1:25000-138878 GCA_963921515.1 Calotriton arnoldi
ATGAGGGCTCATTTGCCTCCCGGATCCCAGCCAGGGCTCCAGGAGGTCGGGCACGTTCACCCCCAGGGTCCCCTGAGTCTTGCGGTGCACACGGGTTCCCAGAAAGAGGGGTAGCTTTCCTACAGATTAGTAGGGGCAGAGTATGCCGGAACACCCCTCCCGGGCTGGCGATTCTTTGCCGGGGACCAGATGGGCTATGCCCGGACAACACCTCACCTCCATCCGGGGGCTCCCTCCTCCAGCCCACGGCATGGCAAAGTGCCCAGGACGGGCTCCATGGGTCCCGGGCAGTCCTCCCCCGGGCGTCTGGGCCCGAGAGCTCCGGCGGTCCTCCCCGTGCCTGAGGCCCAGCTGGGGTCCCCGAGCCCCCGGGAAGCAGAGCACCCGAGCCCTGCGTGGGCAGGCGGGAGCCCTACCGCAAAGGCTCGGGCGGGCAGATGGGAGTCCTTTCGGTCCTCATTTGCCTCCCGGATCCCAGCCAGGGCTCCAGAAGGTCAGGCACGTTCGCCCCCAGGGTCCCCTGAGTCTCGCGTTGTGCACGGGTTCCCAGAAAGAGGGGTAGCTTTCCTCCGGATTAGTAGGGGCAGGGTATGCTGGAACACCCCTCCCGGGCTGGCGTTTCTTTGCCGGGGACCAGATGGGCTATTTCCGGACAACACCTCCCCTCCATCCGGGATCTCCCTCCTCCGGCCCATGGTGTGGCAAAGTGCCCGGGACGGGCTCCATGGGTCCTGGGCAGTCCTCCCCCGGGCGTCCGGGGCCCGAGAGCTCTGGCGGTCCCCCCCGTGCCTGAGGCCCAGCCGGGGTCTCCAAGCCCCCGGGACGCGGAGCCCCCGAGCCCTGCAAGGGCAGGCGGGAGCCCAACTGCAAAGGCTCAGGGTAGGCAGATGGGAGTCCCTTCGGTCCCGGCCATCTGGTCGCACCTTTCCCCTCGGCCATCTGGTCGCACGCAATGCTTTCCAATGGGGCGACCAGATGGCCGGGCTGCCCTGGAAGTCCTGATGAGGGCTCATTTGCCTCCCCGATCCCAGCCAGGGCTCCAGGAGGTCAGGCTCATCCGGGCCTAGGGTCCCCTTCCCAGAAAGGGGAGTAGCCTTCCTCTGGATTACTAGGGACAGGGTACTCCGGAACCCCTCTCAGCCTAGTGGTCCTCAGCCGGCAGCTGGACGGGCCAGGACGCCTCCCCAGCCCGGGGTCCGTCCCCGGGCCTGCCGTGTGGCAGGCTGCCGGGATAGGGTCCTGTGGGCACGGGGAGCTTGTCTGGGTTCAGGGGCACCCAGGGGCCCCGGGGAGGGCAGTCTCCCCACCCCGGGCTCTGTCCTCGGTCCTGCTGTGTGGCAGGGTGCCCGGGATGGGGTCCTGCGGGCCCAGGGAGGCATCCCCTTTGCCTCCGGGAGCCCCGGCTGGGTCCAGGGGCCCTGCCGGGCCCCGGGTCGGGTGCTCCAGCCCTGGGCCCAGTCCTCCGGCCTGCCGCTCTGCCAAAAGCACGAGACGGAGTTCTGTCGTGCCTGGGGAGCCTCCCCCCCTGCTTGTCTGGGTTCAGGGGCTCCCAGGGGCCCCGGGGAGGGCGGCCTCCCCACCCCGGGCTCTGTCCTCAGTCCTGCTGCATGGCAGAGTGCCCGGGACGGGGTCCGGTGGGCCCGGGGAGGCTTCCCCTGTGCCTCTGGGCCTGGGAGCCCCTGCTGGGTCCAGGGGCCCCGTCGGGCCCCGGGTCATGTGCTCTGGCCCTGGGCCGCATCGCCCGGCCTGCCGCTCTGCCAAAGCCCCGGGACAGGGTTCTGTTGTGCCCTGGGAGCCTCCCTTTGCTTGGCTGGGTTCAGGAGCTCCGGCCGGGGCCCCGGGGAGGGCGGCCTCCCCATCCCAGGCTCTGTCCTCGGTCCTGCTGCATGGCAGGGTGCCCAGGATGGTGTCCGGCGGGCCTGGAGAGGCTTCCCCTGCGCCTCTGGGCCTGGGAGTGCCGGCTGGGTCCAGGGGCCCCGTTGGGCACCGGGTTGGGTGCTCCGGCCCTGGGCCCCATCCCCTGGCCTGCTGCTCTGCCAAAGCCCAGGGACGGGGTTCCGTTGTGCCCGGGAGCCTCCCCTTGCTTGGCTGGGTTCAGGAGCTCCGGCCGGGGCCCCTGGGGAGGGTGGCCTCCCCACCCCGGGCTCTGTCCTCGGACCTGCCACGTGACAGGGTGCCCGGGACGGGCTCCCGCATGGCCGGGGAGGCTTCCCCCAAGCGTCCGGGCCTGGGAGCCCCGACTGGGTCCAGGGGACCTGCCGGGCCCCAGGTCAGTTGCTGCAGCCCTGGGCCCCATCCCCCGGCCTGTCGCTCTGCCAAAGACCCGAGACGGGGGTTCCGTTGTGCCCAGCGAGCCTCCCCCTGCTTGGCCTATCACCTCGGCCATCTGGTCACGCCTATCCCCTCGGCCATCTGGTCGCGCCTATCCCCTCGGCCATCTGGTCGCGTGCAATGCTTTCCAATGGGGCGACCAGATGGCCGGGCTGCCCTGGAAGTCTCTATGAGGGCTCATTTGCCTCCATGATCCCATCCAGGGCTCCAGGAGGTCGGGCACGTCCGTGCCTTGGGTCCCCTCAGTCTCGCGGTGCGCACGGGTTACCAGAAAGGGTGGGGGGTACCCTTCCTCCGGATTACTAGGGACAGGGTACTCCGGAACCCCTCTCGGACAGGCAGTCCTCAGCCGGCATCTGGATGGACCAGGATGTCCCCCAGGCCGGGGCTCCGTCCCTTGGACAAACGTGTGGCGTGGCGCCCTGGATGGGGCCTGCGGGCACGAGGAGGCATCCCCTGTGCCCGGGAGCCCCGACGGGGTCCGGGGGCCCCGGGCTCAGTCTCCCAGCCTGCCGCTCCACCAGGAGGCATGAGACGGGGTTCTGCCAGGCCCGGGGAGACTCCCCCTCCTGAGGTCCCCGGGGAGGGTGCCCTCCCCACCCTGGGCTCCGTCCTTGGGCCTGCCGCGTGGCAGGGTGCCCGGGACGGGGTCCCGCAGGCCCCTGGAGGCTTCCTCTGCGCACCCAGGCCAGGGAGCCCCAGCTGGGTCAGTGGCCCCGCCAGACCCGGGTCGGGTGCTCCAGCCCTGGGCCCCATCCCCCGGCCTGCCGCTCTGCCAAAGGCCCGAGATTTGGTTCCGTCGTGCCCGGGGAGCCTCCCTCTGCTTGGCTGGGTTCAGGTGCTCCGAACGGGGCCCCTGGGGAGGGCGGCCTCCCCACCCCGGGCTCCGTCCTCGGTCCTGCTGCGTGGCAGGGTGCCCGGGACCGGGTCCCGCGTGCCTGGGGAGGCTTCCCCTGCACCTGTGAAGAATAGTTTTGCGATTCTCAAATAGCGATTCTCTAAAAAATCGCAAAACTATTCTTTGATACATCTGGCCCTAAGAGTCTTCTCTCGTGAAATTTCTTCCCACATTTATTTCAACTCAGTCTTTTCAGATTTGGTTATCTATGACGTAACATAGCGAGCAACAGCATTCAAATTATCTGCAACATACTGGATATCCATATTTGCATTCCACATCGTCAAAATCACTGGATTGTAATCATTAATATACTTTGATTCTTTAGTTCTTTTTATGTTGTAAGTATTCTTCGGAGATTTTCGAGTTATAGTATGCCTTACTGCCGACATGAAACTGTTGACTCTTCCTTTTGAAATTACTGGACGTGGGAATCCAAAACGACATTTTGTATAAAATATTCCCTTGGACTTGTACTTTCGTCGACAATATTTACCACAGCGATGACTTTGAAACCGTAAAACTTGTTGTCTCAAGCTTTTTTCTCCTCCTTCTTTTGGTATGGCACAGGTAACATATTCTTCAATGAAAGACAAAACACTTTCATCTGTATCAGTTCAAAACTTTGGTGCATTGTTGATCCATAACAGCATGTGAATATGAGGTGCACCTCTGTCTTGGTACTCCTTTCTCCAAAAGAAATCAATAACTTCTCCAAGAGGTGGATTATTTTTATTGCAAATAAAAGACATCATAGCTTGAAACTTATGATTAAAATATCTGCACACATTTACAGGATCCAAGGAACACAGTTCTCCAGCTGTCTTCAATTCAATATTTTTTACATTTTAATTGGCTTCTCTTAGAAATTCAAGTAAATCGTCCCATGCGTATTCAGCACAGCTACCATGTAGGGGTTCCTAAGTTCATTAACATACATTTAAGTTCTCCTTGACGACGATACTAATACTCATTAGTACCACGTTGACATGCCATCAAATTAATTAACTGAGATTCTAAATGATCATATCTTTGTTCAAATTTGTCCAAAAATTCCTTTGCAGAAATATGTGTAAGATGAACTCCTGTTTTTAATATGTGGTTCACTGCATATGAAAGTCCAGACAAGTCACTTTCAAATATAAGATGAAATAAATATGGAACACACTGTCGAAATCTTAGATCCTCTGAGTACAATCTTGTTGTACGGTATTCTGAAGCTGGAATCTGTACTGGTCGTTCATCATATCGTCCACCTTTTCCAGTAGGGAAGAGCTGTGGAAAACAACGAGCTTCTAAACTTTTTTCCCAAACACTCATGGGAGTTCCTTTCGCTTTCTTCATTTGGAATAATTCAATAGTGTTTCCAATCACTTCTTTTGAATGTAGAGGATGTATTCTGTAATGTTCGTAAATCTCTTCACACCTGGACTTGTCCACTTTTTCTATTTGGCCAGTTGAAATTTCTCTATCATCTTCTAAAGATATTTCTTCTTCTTCCACATATACATTTTTATAATAAATATGGTTCTGTATAAGATATAATGTACCTTTTGAAGTTTGGTGACATCTACTAACTCTTGCCATATTTTCCGACTCTTTGTTGGCACACCATTAACTAGAATAACTACAGGTTCACTTTCCTCTCTCTCTACACCAACAGTTTCAATATTTTTCTTAAAATCTAAAGGTAAATACACAAGTCTTCCTTTTAAACCTCTTTGTAAATCTGATGGAGGTAGCTTACCTGTTTTAGGTTCCATAGGAACTATAGCCTGAAACGGGTTTACAGATTGAATAAGAATGGACTCATATGTATTTAAATCTACCAGTTCTGAAGGAATACCTACCAACTCTAGGTTATTATGTACAGCTCTAGTTGGCATTTTGTTCTCTTTTAATTTGTTGTAACAATATTTACAAATACGTTAATCACTACCCAACTCAAAATGACCTTCCACCAAGAAATAAGCACCAAATTGCTCCCACTTATCATTGTTTTCCTTTTCACTTTTTAAATACACATCAACATTCCTAGTTTGACTTCTATAGTGAGTACGTCGACAACAAATACAAACATAGTTTGGTTTTTCACAACAAACTAACTTAAACTTTGTAATTTCTTCTGCAAACTTATCAGTAGTACTATCTTCCACCTCTTTTTCAACACCTACACTTATGAAACTCTCACTTTCTCTACACTCCTCTTCAGGACCAAAGAAACAAAACTGTATATCATCACAAACTTTTTTTACATCCGATACTGAACCATGCAAAAGAGCAGTGTTTATTTCACTTAAAGATAAGGCAGGACTTTTTACATAGTACAATGTTCTTACTAACTTCCGGATTTTTGAGTGATGTACTGCTAACATTCTTAAATGATGAAAAGTACTTTGACACACTTTTCTAGAAAGACAAGCCAGAAAATGACCCTGCAAGCCAGTATATTTTCTCACTTTACAAGGATCTAGTCCTTGCAACATCTTAATCTTCTGTTTAATACTTTTTTTACCATACTCTCTTAAGAAATTTCGTAAAATATCAATAGATTCCTGATGTATAATACAAATACTACTACAATCCCACCTATACACTGGAGAATGTGAACGTCTCCCTTGAACTTCTTCAGCTATTACTTCTTCCACATTTCTAGCAACCATCTTTTCTTTTTCAATTGCACAATCATTTTTAACCTCATAAGAACGACTACTGGTATCATCTGTGTGAACTAATGGATTTTGTTGAAAATAGCTTTTTTCATTAAAAAAAGGTTCAGTACTAGCAGTATGCTTCAATTCACCCGAATTATTTTTGCAAAAGTTAGTTCTATTAACCAGTCTTTTTCTTTTACTTTTCTCCTTCATAAAATGCATTGTTTTATTCAATGTTTTCATTCTCTTCAATACTAATATAAACAACCTTCTTTTCAATTCAAAAGCATTTTCGACTACACTTTCAATCTGTTGTTTCTTCTTGTAAAATGCGGATTTTGTTTATATTTTTTGCAATTTTTCAATAAATTTTATTATCACTCTACTTTTATACATTCGTTTCCTAATCTCCTTATATTCTTTCATCCTTCTTTCAACATAGATTGTTTTCCCATAACCTGATTTTCCATTAATTTGTCCTTTTTTCATTTCCTTCTGCTTGGTTCTACAACTTTTCTTTCTGTTTTCCCCATTTTAAAAATTCATTACATTCCTTAAAAGTCTTTTAACAAATTCTTTAGTTCTCTTACCAGAAGACTTTTTCTTCAATGTCACATGTTGTACTACATCTAATTTCTGCTTTTCTCTCTCCTTTAAATAGTACTGTTTTTTTTGTTGTCTTTTCTTTTCAACTTTTCTTGTCATGCTGAATCTTTCTTAATAATAATGGAGAATATCTGAAAAGAAAAAAACTTTTAAAAATTATTTAATATTATTAAAATAATTATATGCAAATATATTATCTATTACTAAAGAAATACCTTCAATTTAAAGGTACAAACATATGCATATATGGTTTTCGGAATATTGTGAGACTTACACCTGAGACATATTATAGGTTTTTTCTTAGATTTGCCTAGGCCCAACACTCTGAGCATTACTAGAATGGTAAAGCAGCAGGACAAAAGTGACGTTTAAGGCATGTTAGGAAATGGACTGCAACAGAGGTGCAGAAAGAAGCAAGAACAGTGCAGTAAGAAACAACAGAGGTACAGAAGAAGGGAAGAGATGTGCAGAAAGAGGCAAGAGCAGTGCAGAAAAAACCAATATATGTGCAGGAAAATGGAAAAAGGGTGCAGAAAGAGGCACGAGGGGTGAAGAAAGAAGAAAGAGAAGTGCAAAAAGAAGCAACAGAGGTGCTGAAAGAGGCAAGAGGGGTGCAGAAAAAGGAGAAAGAAATGCAGAAAAAAGCAGAAGAGGTGCAGAAAGAGGCAACAGGGGTGCCGAAAAAGGGAAGAACAGTGCAGAAAGAACCAAGAGATGTGCAGAAAGAGGCAAGAGAGGTGCAGAAAGAGGCAGGATATATGCAGAAAAAGGGAAGAAAGAGGCAAGTGAAGTGCTGAAAGAGGAAAGAGGGTTGCAGAAAGAGGCAAGAAGGGTACAGAAAGAAGCAAGGGAAGTGAAGAAACAGGCAAGAGAAATGCACAAAGAGGCAAGAGAGGAGCAGAAAGAGGCAAGAGAGGTGTAGAAAGAAGCAAGAGAAGTGCAGAAAGAGGCAGAAGGGGCGCAGAAAGAAGCAAGTAAGGTGCAGAAAAAGGCAACAGAGGTGCAGAAAGATGCAAGAGAGGTGCAGAAAGAAGCAAGAGAAGTGCAGAAAGAGGCAACAGAATTGCTGAATGAAGCAACAGAGGAGTAGAAAGAAGCAATAGAAGTGCAGAAAGAGGCAAGTGAGGTGCAGAAAGAAGCAAGAGCAGTGCAGAAATAACCAACAGAGGTGCACAAATAGGCAAGAGGGGTGCTGAAAGAGGTAGGAGAGGTACACAAAGAGGCAATAGAAGTACAGAAAGAGGCAAGTGAGGTGCAGAAAGAAGCAAAAGAAGTGCAGAAAGAAGGAACAGAGGTGCAGAAAGAGGCAAGAGGTGTGCAGAAACAGGGAAGAGGGGTGTTAGACCTGGCATCCTTGGCGTGGTTTCCCCTGACTTTTTGCCTCTACCTCCTGTATTTTGACACTGTGCTGGAATTCGTTTTTGCTGGTTTAGATGCTTTGGGCACTTTGCCACTGCTGATCAGTGCCAAAGTGCAAGTGCTCCCTGGTTAAATTGTTATTGTGATTGGCTATCCATGATTGGTATATTTGCTTTACCAATAAGTCCCTAGTAATGTGCACTAAGTGTGCCAGGGCCGGTGATTCAATTGCTACTAGTGGGCCTGCAGCACTGATTGTGCCACCCACAGGAGTAGCCCTAAGATAGTGTCTCAGGCCTGCCACTGCAGTGCCTGTGCGCAGTTTGTGAACTGCCATGTTGTCCTGGCCAGTGTACACACTTGCCAGGCCTAACCCTTCCCTTTTCTTACACATTGGACACCCCTATGGTAGGCCTGAGGTACACCCTGGGCAGGGTGCAGTGTATGTGAAAAGTAGGACATGTACTAGTGTGGGTAACATATCCTGATAGTGAAATACTGCCAATTTCGTTTTTCACTATTGAAAGGCTATCTTGCCCATAGGATAACATGGGGAATGCTGTGTAACATGGTTACCTGCATATCTTCCCATAGCAGCAAGATATAAAGTTGGAATCTGGTACCCCTGAACTCAGAATTTAATTACACATCTTGTAGTGAAGATGGTTTTTAAATTCTAAGTTTGAAAATAGCACTTTTAGAAAGTGGCTATTTTCTTGTTCAACCTTTCTGTATGCCTCTGCCTGTTTGTGAATTGACTGTCTGGTTTGTGAGTGACAGGGGATGGGGGTGGCTGCAGGAGGCTAGGTGAGTCAGCACTAGGCTGAATAGACCTATCTACATGTAGAGTGGTGGGAGGAGTGGCACCTGGGTCTGAATAGGGCTGTGCCTGCCTTCCACAATGCTGGCTCCACCTCCTGTGGTGTGTCTGATGACCCTGGCCCACACTCACTAAGGAAAGAGAGGTGCCCTGGCAGAATGCACCCTGAACTGGTTTGGACTGGGTCCAGGACCCCTCACACATGGAGAACAAAGACTTTTGGGGCATAAATATCAGAGCTGAAACCCCTGAACTTTAGACTACTTCGTGATCAAGAGGAATCCCTGCCAAAGAAGATCAGCTGAAGAGACTCAGGAGAAGTACTGCCCTTGCTGTGTGTCTGGGGTTGGCCTGCAGTTTGCTGTTTCCACTGAGGAGAGGACTAAGGGACTTGCTGTGTGCTGTGTCCCCCCTGCTTGAAGAAGGACTTTGCTGTGTGCTGTGTCCCTCTGAAGAAAAGTCTCCAAGGGCCTGAGTAGAGCTGGCCTCCTGTTTCTGAAGTCCCAGGCACAAAAGGACTTCACCTCCAGCCTCCCTGAACTTCCTTGCTGGGAGTTCCAGTCTGCCAGGAGGGCCTGTAACTGTGTGTGAGGCCTTTCTGCTGTTGGGAGCTGAACAAGAGTAAGAAGAGGAAGAAAATCTGTTTTCCAACGCCGTCGACGCCATCCACTGTGTCGCCGCGACCTGCATCAAGGCCCGGGGAGCCGCTCATGAAGTGACGATGCTGCTCCCGGCCTGCTCCGCAGCTCCGACGCCCTACAACGCCCACCGACACCGGCAGCGATCGGCCATGACCGACGCCAGCGCTCGCATCGACTTCGTGTCTTCGCCAAGTGCTGGCCTCCTGTTATCGCGGCGCCGATAACCGCCGAGGCTGACTTGCAAGAACCGCCGACGTCGCATCATCACCGGAGACGACATCCTTCTTCGCCGACGCCGTGCATCGTCACCGACTTCATTTTTCAAGGTAGTGTTGTTGGGGGTCTGTGTGACTCCGCGCCCGACGCTGTGATCCTCGTGGGCGGCGCCGTACTTTGGATTTTGTACTGTCCTGATGTTGTGATAGCCCCAGTTGGTGCTATTTGATTTCTACAGCTTATTTTTGCAGCAACCTTTTTAAAAGACATTTTTCTGAGTATCTGTATGTTGGATTTTTGTCGTTTTGGTCTTGTTTAAGTTTAGTAAAGATACTTTATTTTGCTAGACTGGTGTAGTGTCCATTTGAGGTGTTTTCACTATGTTACTGTGAGTGTTGGTACAAATACTTTACACATTGCCTTTGGGATAAGCCTGTCTGCTCGTGCCAAGCTACCGAGGGGGTCAGCAGGGGTTATCTAAAGTGTGTATCCCCCTTACCCTGACTAGAAGCAAGGGTCCCTATTTGGACAAAGGTACCTACCTCTGCCAACTAGAGACCCCCAGTTCTAACATTGGTGGTCAGCGGTGAGGATTTGAATTTGTATTTGTACTTGACCCACAGTGGTTGGTGTACATCACTGGATTATTGCAGACCACTACGCAACCACATACTGTGTTCTTTTTGGTTTTTGGTTCTATTTTTGAGTAACTCTTAAAGAAAGCATCATGTCCCAGACGGGGAATGCAGCAAGTGAAAAGGCAGAATTGGAGTCCCACATTGAGGATTTGTATTCCTACAAAGTAGACCAGCTTAAACAATTCTGCAAAGATTTGGGATGTCTCAAAAGGAGTAGCGCTAGGAAGGATGAGCTACAAAAGGCCTTAAAAGCCTGGTGGGAGGCCAAAGGAGCTGCAGGACAAGATGATACAAATGAGGAGGTGGATGACCAGGGGAATGGGTTTGGGCCACAGGATTTGCCTGTGCCAGGAGCAGCCCCCAGGGCTGTCAGCATCCATTCCGCAGGGAGTCTCTCCCAGGAAGAGAGGGAAGAGAACCAAAGGATCAGAGAATATGATCTGGAAGTCATGAGGCTCAAGATGAAGCAATTAGAAATGGAGAAAGAAATCCAGCACAAGGCAGAGGAGAGGGCTTGTGCCTTGGAAGAGGGCAAAGGAGCTCGTGCCTTGGAAGGAAGGAAATTGCTTTTGGCTCATGAGTTGAGCATGAGGGAGCTGGACCTGAAGGCCAAACAATTGGAGTCCAGCTCAAATGGTGGCAGCGCACAGCCAGTGCAAGGGGTAAAGTATACATCCCCAAGGATATAGTGCAGAATTTCCAGAAGGGTCAGGATATTTTTGCATGGTTTGAGTCATATAGAGGTGTCTTTGAGGATGCATGAGGTGCCTGAAAGAGCTGGGGGCGGGCCTGTGTAAGCATTTTGAGGCATCAGGGACCGCAGTTTTGACACCTTTAGAGAAGGAGGGTGCCCTGACTTATGCCAACATGAAGGAGGCTTTATGCCTCAAGTATGGGCTCACCCCAGAACAGTATAGAGTGAGGTTCAGGAACTCAAAGAAGAATGATTCAGACACTTGGGTTGAATGTGTGAGAATGTACACCCGCGCATTGGAAGGTTGGATGAAGGGCAGCAAAGTTACTGATTATGAGGGGTTGTGCCATCTAATTAGTTGGGAGCACTTGAGCAGTCTATGTTTTCCAGAGCTGCGCCAGCATCTTTTGGATAGTAAATTAACTAATCCTAGTGAGCTTGCTAAGGAGGCGGACCACTGGACCAGCACCAAGGGTCCATAAGGGGATTGTGGGTACCACAGCCAAAGGTGGGCAGGGTCCCCAGCAGAAGAGTGGGGGGGACAAAGGTAATCAAAAGGAGTTCCCTAAAGGACCCCAAAATAATGCAGAGGAAAGGAGTCCCAGCCCCCCAGCCTAAGGCGTCAGCAGCCCCTAAGGGCGGGCGTAGTAACTTTCCGGGTCCCCTCAGGTGTTACAACTGTAACGAGAAGGGCCACATTGCCCCTAAGTGCCCCAAGAAGTCCCAAGCACCCACTGGTGCTCCGTCACCCGGGTTTAGTGAGTGTAGCTTTGGGAGAGGAATTAGTTTCCAGTGGGGAGGAGGAGCAGGCAGTGATGACCCTTGTCTCTTTAGGAGACAGAGAGATGGTCCAGGAGTCCTACTTGCCTGAGAACACTAAAAGTACAGGCAGTGGGTGACCATCAATGGGAGGAGGGTGGAGGCTCTGAGAGACACAGGAGCCAGCGTGACATCCGTGAGGTGTCAGTCGGTGTCTGAAGAGCAGGTCATTCCCAATGCACTTCACCCTGTAGTTGCAGCAGACAACTCTGTGCGCCTCTGCAAAGTGGCGCAAGTTCCCTTTGAGTGGGGGGGGGTCTCAGGTTCCTTGAAGGTCGTGGTTAGTCCATCCATGCCTGTAGACTGTCTGATAGAAAATGACCTGGAGAGTTCCCCATGGAGGGAGGTGGAACGCCAGGCTCATTTGGAAATGTTGAGTCTGCCTGAGTGGGTTTGTGTGACCACTCGGTCAATGACAGCCAGTAGGGGTAACCAAGCGGACCTGGAGCCTGAAACAGTGGCCCAGGTACCTGCCAGGAAGAGGAAGGGCAGGGGGCGTGGGAAACCAGCCCCCACAATTCCCACGGTCCACGAGGAGGCAGAACCAGAGGGGGATGCCCTGGAACCTACACGGGAACAGATAGCCGAACTGGGAGACCTGCCTGAGCTGACCCATTAGCAGCAAGAAGGAGGTCCCTCCAGGGAGGAGTTCTGCAAGGCGCAGAGAGAATGCCCTTCCCTCATTGGTATGCGGAAACAGGTCGCAGACCAGGCAGCAGGTGGCGATTCCAAGAATCATCTCATTTACTGGGAGGATGGGTTACTCTATAGTGAGCCTAAGGTCACTGAGCCCGGTGCAGCCCGTGTGCTGGTGGTACCCGAGCGCTTCAGGACCTTCCTAATGGGTCTGGCTCATGACATGCCTCTTGCAGGTCATCTGGGGCACGACAAGACCTACCAACGGCTTGTCACCCACTTTTACTGGCCCCAGATGAAGATGCGCATTGGTACACACTGTAGGACTTGCCAGACTTGCCAGGCAAGTGGCAAGAGTGGAGGGAAGTGTAAGGCTCCCCTCCAACCCTTTCCCGTGGTGATCACCCCTTTCGAGCGGGTGGGCATCGACATTGTGGGGCCTCTGGAACCCAAGACAGCCTTAGGCAACAAGTTTATCTTGGTCTTGGTGGACCATGCCACCCGGTACCCGGAAGCTGTCCCTCTCCGGACAATCACTGCCCCCGTGGTGGGCGGTGCATTGATGGTGATCTTTTCCCGTGTGGGGTTCCCCAGAGAGGTGGTCTCCGACCGGGGTACCAACTTCATCTCAAAGTACATGAGGTCTTTGTGGGAGGAGTGTGGGGTAACTTACAAGTTTACCACTCCTTACCATCCTCAAGGGAATGGGTTGGTTGAGAGATTCAACCGAACCCTGAAAGGCATGATAATGGGAGCCCCTGAACCCAGACAAGCAGGGGGGGAGGCTCCACAGGCACGACGGAACTCCGTCTCGGGCCTTTGGCAGAGCGGCAGGCCGGAGGACGGGGCCCAGGGCCGGAGCCCCCGACCCGGGGCCTGGAGGCAAAGGGGAAGCCTCCCCGGGCCCGCGGGACCCCATTCCAGGCACCCTGCCACACAGCAGGACCGAGGACAGAGCCCGGGGTGGGGAGACTGCCCTCCCCGGGGCCCCTGGGTACCCCTGAACCCAGACAAGCAGGGGGAGGCTCCCTGTGCCCACAGGACCCTATCCGCAGCAGCCTGCCATGTGGTAGGCCCGGGGACGGACCCCGGGCTGGGGAGGCATCCTGGCCCGTCTAGCTGCCGGCTGAGGACCACTAGGCCGAGAGGGGTTCTGGAGTACCCTGTCCCTAGTAATCTGGAGGAAGGCTACCCCCCTTTCTGGCAACCCGTGCGCACCACGAGACTCAGGGGACCCAAGGCCCGGACGAGCCCGACCTCCTGGAGCCCTGGCTGGGATCAGGGAGGCAAATGAGCCCTCATCGGGACTTCCAGGGCAGCCCGGCCATCTGGTCGCCCCATTGGAAAGCATTGCGTGTGACCAGATGGACGAGGGGAAAGGTGCGACCAGATGGCCGGGACCGAAGGGACTCCCATCTGCCTACCCTGAGCCTTCGCAGTTGGGCTCCCACCTGCCCTGGCAGGGCTCGGGGGCTCTGCATCTCGGGGGCTTGGAGACCCCGGCTGGGCCTCAGGCACGGGGGAACCGCCGGAGCTGTCGGGCCCCGTCGCCCGGGGTAGGACTGCCCAGGACCCATGGAGCCCATCCCAGGCACTTTGCCATGCCGTGGGCCGGAGGAGGGAGCCCCCGGACAGAGGGGAGGTGTTGTCCAGGCATAGCCCAACTGGTCCCCGGCAAAGAACCGCCAGCCTGGGAGGGTTGTTCCGGCATACCCTGCCCCTACTAATCCGGAGGAAAGCTACCCCTCTTTCTGGGAACCCGTGCACAACGCGAGACTCAGGGGACCCTGGGGGCGAATGTGCCCAACCTCCTGGAGCCCTGGCTGGGATCCGGGAGGCAAATGAGCCCTCATCAGGACTTCCAGGGCAGCCCGGCCATCTGGTCGCCCCATTGGAAAGCATTGCATGCGACCAGATGGCCGAGGGAAAGGTGCGACCAGATGGCCGGGACCGAAAGGACTCCCATCTGCCCGCCCGAGCCTTCGCGGTAGGGCACCCGCCTGCCCACGCAGGGCTCAGGGGCTCCGCTTCCTGGGGGCTCGGGGACCCCGGCTGGGCCTCAGGAACGGGGAGGACCACCGGAGCTCTCGGGCCCGGACGCCCGGGGGAGGACTGCCCGGGACCCATGGAGCCCGTCCCGGGCACTTTGCCACGCCGTGGGCTGGAGGAGGTAGCCCCCGGATGGAGGGGAGGTGTTGTCCGGGCATAGCCCAACTGGTCCCCGGCAAAGAACCGCCAGCCTGGGAGGGGTGTTCTGGCATACCCTGCCCCTACTAATCCGGAGGAAAGCGACCCCTCTTTCTGGGAACCTGTGCGCACCGCAAGACTCAGGGGACCCTGGGGCAAACATGCCCGACCTCCTGGAGCCCTGGCTGGGATCCGGGAGGCAAATGAGCCCTCATCGGGACTTCCAGGGCAGCCTGGCCATCTGGGCGCCCCATTGGAAAGCATTGCGTGCGACCAGATGGCCGAGGGGAAAGGTACGCCGTGAGCCCCCGGATGGAGGGGAGGTGTTGTCTGGGCATAGCCCATCTGGTCCCCGGCAAAGAATCGCCAGCCTTGGAGGGGTGTTCCGGCATACCCTGCCCCTAGTAATCCGGAGGAAAGCTACCCCTCTTTCTGGGAACCCATGCGCACCGCGAGACTCAGGGGACTCTAGGCACGGATGAGCCCGACCTCCTGGTGTCCTGGCTGGGATCAGGGAGGCAAATGAGCCCTCATCGGGACTTCCAGGGAAGCCCGGCCATCTGGTCGCCCCATTGGAAAGCATTTGCGGGCGACCAGATGGCTGAGAGGAAAAGCGCGACCTGATGGCCGGGCCCATTGGAGGCCAATCTGCCCGCCCCGAGCCTTTGCTGGAGGGCTCCCGCCTGCCCATGCAGGGCTCTGAGACCCCCGGTTGGGCCTCAGGCACAGGGAGGCCCGCAGGAGCTCTCGGGGCCTGGACGCCCGGGGAGGACTGCCCAGGACCGATGGAGCCTGTCCCAGGCTCCATCGCCACGCCACGGGCCGGAGGAGGGAGCCCCGGACATGGGGAGGTGTTGTCCGGGCCTGGCCCATCTGGTCCCCGGCTGAGAACCGCCAGCCCGAGAGGGGTTCCGGCATACCCTGCCCCTAGTAATCTGGAGGAAAGCTACCCTCTTTCTGGAAACACGTGCGCACCCGAGACTGAGGGGACCCAAGGCGCGGACGTACCCGACCTCCTGGAGCCCTGGCTGGGATCGGGAGGCAAATGAGCCCTCATCAGGGCTTCCAGGAAAGCCCGGCCATCTGGTCGCCCCTTTGGAAAGCATTGCGTGCGACCAGATGGCCGAGAGGAAAAGCGCGACCTGATGGTCGGGCACGTAGGAGGCCAATCTGCCCGCCCCGAGCCTTCGCCGGAGGGCTCCCGCCTCCCCATACAGGGCTCGGGGGCTCTGCGTCCCGGGGGCTCGGTGACCCCGGCTGGGCCTCAGGCACGGGGAGGCCCGCAGGAGCTCTTGGGGCCCGGACGCCCGGGGGAGGACTGCCCAGGACCGATGGAGCCTGTCCCAGGCTCCATCGCCACCCACGGGCCGGAGGAAGGAGTCCAGGACATGGGGAGGTGTTGTCCGGGCCTGGCCCATCTGGTCCCCGGCTGAGAACCGCCAGCCCGATAGGGGTTCCGGCATACCCTGCCCCTAGTAATCCGGAGGAAAGCTTCCCCTCTTTCTGGTAACCCGTGCGCACTGCGAAACTTAGGGGACCCTAGGCGCGGACGCGCCCGACCTCATGGAGCCCTGGCTGGGATCGGGGAGGCAAATGAGCCCTCATCGGGACTTCCAGGGCAGCCCGCCCATCTGGTTGCCCCATTGGAAAGCATTGCGCGCTACTATTCCGACACCTTCCCTACTGGACTTGCTCTAGATGGCGCTCCAACCTAAGGAATATTCTATATCACCTTCCCTACTGGACTTGCTGTAGATGGCGCTCCAACCTAAGGAATATTCGAACACCTTCCCTACTGGACTTGCTCTAGATGGCGCTCCAACCTAAGGAATATCCCAACACCTTCCCTACTGGACTTGCTCTAGATGGCGCTCCAACCTAAGGAATATCCCATCACCCTCCCTACTGGACTTGCTCTAGATGGCGCTCCAACCTAAGGAATATCCCATCACCTTCCCTACTGGACTTGCTCTAGATGGCGCTCCAACCTAAGGAATATCCCATCACCTTCCCTACTGGACTTGCTCTAGATGGTGCTCCAACCTAATGAAAGAATAGTTTTGGAATTCTCAAATTGCGATTCTCTAAAAATCACTATTTGAGAATCGCAAAACTATTCTTTGATACATCTGGCCCTTAGTAACAAATTGTACAGCTTTAGTTTGAAGATGCTTTCCCATCGAGAGATTGGATCGTACGAATGTTCGGATCGGTTGACCTCTGCACGTTTATATTCAAAGTCTAGAGGAATCATTTGGGCAAGTCTAGGTCTTGCTGCAACACGAAATCGAGTATTGAAATCTGTACAAGAAATTGAATACTTAGCATTGAATGAACCAGAAAGTACAGATATTGTTAAAACTAATATGTTGGATACGTACTATCCTAGAAGAAGTCCACATCTTGAAAACATATGTCTGTATGAAGTACTGCAACATTACAGCTTTAAGAGAAATGTTTCAGAAAATATAAATGAAGAAAAATATGCAGTAATTGGATGTAAAGGATGTTTGGTAAAACATTCCAAAGGAAATCTTCTCAACCACAGGAAACTCAGTTGCGAAACTTCAGATAAAAGGGAATTTTTCTATTTAGCACTTCTGCAACTTTTCAAGCCTTGGCCTAGTGAAGCGGAATTACTTGGAGAGTTCGACTGCTATGAAGATTCTTTTAATGCATGTAAAGATAATATTCAATGCACAATTTTCCCTACTTATCTACAAATGTTAAATGAAGAGATTGAACAAGAAACTACTATTGCAGCTGAAATATCTAGAGACAGTTCTCAAGATAGTCAAAGTTCTGCTCCACTTAGTCAAGATCCACTAGGACAACCAATTCTTGAAAATGAAGCAGCAATAGCCATGAGTGAAGTAGAAATGACAATGCAACAATCACAACAGGATATTATAGATTTGAGAAAGTTGGAAGAACAACTGAATATTGAACAAAAAGAAATATATCAGCAAGTGACACTACAGATTCAGCATGCTTTGATACATGAAAAAAAGAATGCCAATGTACATCATTTAAACCTATTCGAATGTACATTAGTGGTGAAGCTGGAACAGGAAAAAGTTTTTTAATTAAAGTTTTGACCAGTTATTTACACAAAACTACTGGATGTCATTTATCTTGTGTTGTAACAGCTCCAACTGGATTAGCAGCACACAACATTAAAGGGATTACTTTACATCGATTACTCATGCTACCAGTTGATCATGAAAATAAATTGGAATATCACAAGCTATCTGGAGGAACTTGTTATGAAGTGTCAAGAGTACTGAAGAAAATGAAACTTCTAATCATTGATGAGGTGAGCATGGTCTCAAACTTAATGCTTGCATTTGTACATTTAAGAATGCAACAGATTTTAAAAACAGATTATGATGTTCTATTTGGAGGAAAACATGTAATTGTATTTGGCAACCAACTACAACTTACTCCTGTGAAAGGTCAACGGGGGGCAGATCTACAAGGAAGTGCCGCAGTGTGGCAACGCAAGCCCTTTGGGTGCACCACGCTGCAGCACTTCCAAAGCACAGGAATGCAACATATTTACAATAATATGTCGCATTCCTGTGCTCTTCCCTGCGCTGGTGCACAAACTGCAGCCATGCGCCGGCGCAGGCACCCTTGCACCATGGTGCAAGGATGCCTGCGTCATGGGGAGATTGTTTTTGTGCAGGAAGGGGCACCTTCCTGCACAAAAACAATCACTACAGGCATTTTCCTCTTTCAATGTGTGCTGTAGAATGCAGCACGCTTTGAAAGAGGAAAAAACAATGAGAAATTAAAATATTTCTCCTCTTTGCGCCTGGCTACGCCTCCCCTGGGGAGGCGTAGCATTGACAGGCATTTCCAGATTTATGATTCCTCGTAAATCTGGAAATGTGTCTCATTCCATGGGTGTTGTGTGGGAACACCCACAGCAACACCCATGGAACGCTCCTTCCACGCAAAGTGCTGCGTGTGAATGGGCCATATTTACAAGGAGAGGAAAAGTCACACCGGGTGGCTTTTCCTTTCCTTGTAAAAATGGAGAAGTGAAATGCGCCTCCAGTATGTCACAAAAAGTGACGTACTGGTGGAGCAGGGGGGTTGTAAATCTGCCTCCCTGTTTTTAAAACACTTGTCCATGAAGACACTAGGAAATCTTTGGGAAGTATTGGAAATGTTAACATTTGGTCTCATTTTGAATATAAAGAACTTATTAAGAATATGCGACAAGCAAATGATGAACATTATGGAAAAATTCTTCACGATATAAGAATTGGTGTTTTGACAAAACATGGCAAAGAAGCTTTACAAAGTCGGCTACTAACAAACTTGTTTCCAAATGAAAACAATGCACCTGAAATAATGTACCAAAAAATTAAAGAAAATAAGACTATAGTTTGCCTAATGCCAACACTGCAAGAGTGTTCTACATTCAATCAAGAACTTTTGAAACTGGAAAAACAACCAATAGTGAAAATGGAAGCCATTGATAAAATGGAACACGAAGGAGTTACTATTCTTCTCTTAGAGAAATTACAGTTAAAATTGTATTCTTTGGGGAAGTCTGTATCTAAGACTGCAGATTTAGAAAAGACTTTATATGTATGTGTAAACTGTCGGGTAATTTTACGGCATAATTTGGATGTAGAAAGAGGTTTAGTAAATGGAGCAATGGGAAAAGTTGTTGATTTTGTTAATTATGCGAAGAGAGATGGAATGGAATTTTTGAAGATTAAATTTGATCAGATTGAAGAGGTAAAACAGATTGGACGTTGTGCTGTTCGTTTTTTGCTTGTAAAAGACTTGTATGTTCGTAGAAAACAGATTCCTCTTTCTTTAGCATATGCAGTAACCATTCATAAATCTCAAGGTTTAAGTGTAGACAGTGCTTTGGTAAATATTGGAACTACAGTGTTTAAAGAAGGCATGGCATACGTTGCATTGTCTCGACTCGAGTAAGAACATTATCTGGTTTGTATTTGATTGATTCTGATGAGAAAAAGGTTAGTGCTGATGCAAATTGTGCAAGAGAGTATAATCGGTTAAGAAGACTGTATGCTCCTAACTTAGGTGAATATGCCATATATGAAAAACGTGTAGTATGTCCAAAACGAAAATATGACAAACATTCTAGTGAGGTTGGAAAAAAGAAAAGAATTCAAGAGAATGATGAAGATGCAAAGAAAATGAAAATGGACACTGTTGATGATATTGTAGGATACCAGTTAGAAAATAGTTCAGGTATCAACTGCTATGCTAATGTAATTGTGAACGTTGTGTTTTATCTAGAAGATCTTCATCATCAAGTTATGGAAAATCAAGAAAAAAGATTCTGCTCATTATTACATAATATTTTTGAAAAGTTGGAAACTGATAGAACTAAAATCCATACTGTTTCTGGCATACGGCATCTTTTGGATATATGTACTGGTTCTTCACAATTCACACTTAATGTACAACAAGATGCACAAGAATGTTTATGTTTATGCTTGCAGTATTTGAAGATGAAGGAATAGAAATTGAAAATTTGTTTGGACTAAGTTACAGATGGGATCATAAATGTGAAGAGTGTTCATTTTCTTCTACCACTGAAATAGACACTGAACGATTCATGTATTTGACAACACCAGATTTTAACAAATTAGTAAAAACAGCTAATCAAGATAGGAAATGTTCTCATTGCAAATCAGAAATGTTGTCAACATTATTTATAGAAAAATGTGGACAATATGTAATTTTAATGCTACAACGTTGTACAGCAGATGGAAGAAAATTGGAAACCAAAATTAATACATTTGTGGCAAGTCAAGTATCTATTTCAGGAAGAACTTTTAAAGCAGTGGCTATTATTTTTCATCATGGACCTACTACAACATCTGGACACTATACTGTGTATTTAAAGTGCAATAAAGGATGGACATATTGCAATGATGCACACTTGCAATTCAAATGTAGGTTGCCTTACGAATTACCAAATTATTATCTGATATTTTTGATACTAAAATTTTTAAAACATCATTCGGCCGATTGGGAAGATGTGAACATGAATTAACGAGTTTATTTTGGATATTTTCAATGCAAATGGAATTGGAAACATTATTCGGCCTATTGGGAAGATGTGAACAATTTCTGTTTGGATTATTGTTTGTGCTATTTATTATTGCATTTGCAAAAGTGTGTTTGAAGGAACTTGTTGATATATTTATCTTTATATTATACGCGATGTAAATGAGAGTGTATATTTTAGAAAACGTACTTTAGAGAAATAAATGATTTAATGTAGTTGAAGAATGTAATTTACAAACTGTAGATAGGTAAACATATAGTTGAATTTGTTCTAAATATTTTTGACGCAGATTTTTTTTTTTTTTACAGTCTCATTAATTGTATTTTTTTCCCCGCTGTTATATGATGATCTATTTGGAAATCACTGTGTATTGTGAAATTCAGTAGAATCTGAGAACAGCAAAAAGGGAAGCTGAAAATGTTATGTAATTCTAAAATTATGTTGTGTTCTTAAAACCATAAAATTATATGTAATAACAGTTTTTCTTCTTTTTATTACAGAAAATAATAGTAAACCTTGAAAAGATTTTAAAATCAGTTTACAACAAAACAACTGTAAAATAGTTTCACTGAGTTTGGTCTGTACTTTAAAAAAGAAGGTAAGATGAAATAATGTAATAAGCATAATAATATGAAGTTATGTTTACAGTCACTTTTATTGCACTCATCCATTTTTTCAAATACTACCCATGCACTGATGTATATAATTAGGCACTATTCTCACACTCTTGCCATTACCCAAGCACTATCCAAGCATTTGTTAATTCACCTAGCCTGAATTCATATACTTATAATATCACCCAGACACAGCATATGTACTCTTTCAATCACCCAGGCACTACTGATGCACTCTTCAATCCACCTAGGCATTAGCTATGCACTCCTGAAATCAGCCATGTACTATCCATGTAGTCTTTTAATCAGCCAGTCACTACCCTTGCAGTCTTCTAATAATCCAGGCACTACTGCTTTATTCATATAATTACCTAGGCAGTATTCATACACTTACAAAAACATGCAGACACTACCTATGCACTCATGCAATCACCCAAGCACTATCCATGCAGCCTTCCAATCATCCACGTACTACTCCCGCACTCATGCAATCACCCTCCTACTACTTATGCACTGCTTGAATCACACAGGAACTACCCAGGCAGTCCTACATGCAGGCAGGCACTGCCCATGCCCACTTCCATGCACCCAGGCATTACCCATGCACTCCTTCAATAACCCAGGCATTACCCCTGCACTCATACAATCACACAGGCATTAGACATGCACTCCTTCAATCACTCAGGTAGTACCCCTGCAGTCATGTAATCACCCAGGAACTACTTATACACTCATGTAATAACCCAGGCACTACCCTTGCACTCCTCCAGTCATCCTGGCACTATCCATCCACTCCTCCAATCACCCAGCCACTACCTATGCACTTATAAAATCACCAATGCACTACATATACACTCATCTAATCACTCAGGCACTAGCCATGCACTCCTCCATTCACCCAGATATTACCCCTGCATTCATACAATCACACAGGCATTTCTCATGTACTCCTTCAATAACTCATGCAGTGCCCATGCAGTCATACATGCACTCAGGCACTTCTGTGGCACTCATGCAATCACCCAAGCACTATCCATGCAGTATTGCAATCATCCAGGCACTACTGCTGCACTCATGCAATCACCCTGCTACTACTCATGCACTCCTCCAATCACCCAGGAACTACCCATGCAGTATTCCAATCATACAGGAACTACTGCTGCACTCATGCAATCACTGTGCTACTACTCATGCACTCCTCCAATCACCCTGGAACTACCCATGCAGTACTACATGCAGACAGGCACTACCCATGCACTCTTCCATGCACTCAGGCATTACCCATGCACTCCTTCAATCTCCCAGATATTATCCCTGCACTCATACAATCACACAGGCATTATCCATGCACTCCTTCAATCACTCAGGCACTAACCCTGCAGTGATGCAATCACCCAGGCACTACTTATACACTCATGGATTAACCTAGGCACTACTCTTGCACTCCTCCAGTCATCCTGACACTATCCATGCACTTCTGAAATCACCCAGACACTACCCATGCACTTATAAAATCACCAAGGCACTACCTATACAATTGTCTAATCACTCAGGCACTACCCATGCACTCCTCCATTCACCTAGACATTACCCCTGAATTCATGCAATCACTTATGCATTATCCATGTACTCCTTCAATAACTCAGGCAGTGCCCATGTAGTCATACAATCACTCAGGCACTACCTATGCACTCATGCAATAACTCAGGCACTACCCTTGCACTCCTCCAGTCATCCTGGCACTATCCATGTACTCCTTCAATCACCCAGCCACTACCCATACACTTATGTGTATGTTTATGTTTACAGGTTTTATATAGCACATAGCTGCCCGAATGCTTCCCAGCGCTGCCTAAAAGCAGGAGGTCCCGGTCAGCATAATGTATTCCGGAAACAACCATGTCTTCAGTTTTTTCCTGAATGTAAGTACATCCGTAAGACATCTTAATTCCTTTGGCATGGAGTTCCAGAGTTTAGTTGCCAAGTGCAGGATTGATCTTCCTCCCCATCTGGCTCGTCTTATCCTGGTGGTCTTGGCCAAGCGATCTGATGCAGATCGGAGGGCTCTTATCGGTGTGTATGAAGTGATGAGTGTCCTGAGGGGAGCGGGCCCTTTGCCATTCAATGCCCTGTGTGCTATGCATAATGTTTTGAATTTGACCCTGGCCTGCACTGGCAGCCAGTGCAGTGATCTCAGGGCCTCTTTTGCTGACTCATGCCTAGGTATGTTTCTGAGTACCCTGGCGGCTGCATTCTGTAGCACCTGCAGCCTATTCAAAAAGTATTTCGGTGACCAGAAAAAGAGAGAGTTACCGTAGTCCATGCGGGAGATCACCAGCGACTGTATCACTGTCTTTCGGGTCTCCTCTGGGATGAGGCCTAGAAATTTACGGAGCATGCGCAAGATTCCAAAACATGTAGCGGTCACTTGCCTGGCCTCTACCTATACACTCATCTAATCATTCAGGCACTAGCCATGCACTCCTCCATTCACCCAAACATTACCCCTGCATTCATACAATCACCTAGGCATTAGCCATGCACTACTTCAATCACTCGGGCAGTACCCATGCAGTCATACATGTGCTCAGGCACTTCTGTACCACTTATGCAATCATCCAAGCAGTACCCATGCAGTCTTCCAATCATCCACACACTACTCCTGCACTCATGCAATCACCCTGCTACTACTCATGCACTCCTCCAATCACCCAAAAACTACCCAGGCATTGCTACATGCACCCAGGTACTACCAATGCACTCTTCCATACACCCACACATTACCTATGCATTCCTTCAATCACCCAGACATTACACCTGCACTCATACAATCACAGAGGCATTTCCCATGCACTCCTTCAATCACTCAGGCGCTACCCTTACAGTCAAGCAAAAACCCAGGCACAACTTATGCACTCATAGAATAACCTAGGCACTACCCTTGCACTCCTCCAGTCATCCTGGTACTATCCATGCACTCCTCCAATCACCCACCACTACCTATGCACTTATAAAATCACCAAGGCACTACCCATACACTCATCTAATCACTCAGGCAGTAGCCATGCACTCCTCCATTCACCCAAATATTACCCCTGCATTCATACAATCACCTGGGCATTACCTATGCACTACTTCAATCAGTCACGCAGTGCTCATGCAGTCATACAGGCACTAAAGCACTTCTGTGGCACTCATGCAATCACCCAAGCACTACCCATGCAGTATTCCAATCATCCACACACTACTGCTGCACTCATGCAATCACCCTGCTACTACTCATGCACTCCTCCAATCACCTAGGAACTACCCATGCAGTCCTTCATGCATCCAGGCACTACCCATGAACTCTCCCATGCACTCAGGTATTACCTATGCAGTCCTTCAATCACTCAGACATTACACCTGAACTCATGCAATCACACAGGCATTAGCCATGCACTAGGTCCTGCATCTTGATCTCCTTGCTGGGCTTGTTGTTCCACCTCTCGTCGTTGATGCTCCCGTGCTAGCTGAGGAGGATGAATGGTTTAAAGGGATGTATGATGCTACATCGCAAACGTTTACATCGCAAATATTTACATCGCCGTCTTGACATCGCATACACATTCACAACGCACACTTTCACAACGCAAACCATTAGTTCACTTCCTCATTGAAATGCATACAAAACACAATCAAAACGCACACAAACACCCTGCACGCTTTAACATCGCGATTTTTTCTCCCGACCCTAAACTGTAAGCACAATCCCCCTTACGCCAAAAGCCTAAAACACTGTCCTACACTACGACCAGACACTGCCCTAAACCCTAAACAGTACACTCTAAGCACAATTCCCCTTACGCCTAAAGCCTAAAACACTGCCCTACACTACGACCCCAGACTCTGCCCTAAACCCTAAACTGTAAGCACAATCCCCCTTACGCCTAAAGCCTAAAACACTGTCCTACACTACGACCAGACACTGCCCTAAACGCTACACTCTAAGCACAATCCCCCTTACGCCTAAAGCCTAAAACACTGCCCTACACTACGACCACCAGACACTGCCTAAAGCCTAAAACACTGCCCTACACTACGACCACCAGACACTGCCCTAAACCCTAAACACTACACTCTATGCACAATCCCCCTTACCTCTCTCTCCTCGCGCCGTCCGTCCCGGTGCTCGCCTCTGTCCGCGTCCGACTCTCATCCATTACACCACATGCGATTTAAAAGCGCATGCGTTTTAAAAGCGCATGCGATGTAATGGGACGCGTGGTAATGGTCCACGTCGTAACGTCGCTTGCGTTGTAACGCTTGCGACGTAAACGCATGCGATGTAACGCATGCGTTGTGATGCGTGTTCGCCGGTTTAAAGGTGCTTCAACATAGACGAAGTACCGCACAAGTATTTTTTCTCAGAGCCCTGAGATAATATGTGCTTGCAAATGCTGCAGGTCACCTTTCTTGCGTTGACCTTCTTTTCTCCATCTGGAAAAGTAAAGAAGGCCCAGACGATGCTCTCCTTTCTTCGTTTTGTTGGTTCTTCCAACTCATCTTCTTCACCAAGGATGTCATCTGGTGGATTTGAAGATGCCATTTTTCTTGTTTTTAAAAAAAAAACACCCAAAAAATACAAGAAGAGCACTAAACACAAAAGGTGTGTCTCCTGGCAATGTTGTTGAAGGAATGAGAAATTTGGGTGGGGTGCTGTAACTTCTAGATTATGAAGCATCTTAACCAATGAAATTCTTTCTTTTGAAGTCCCATGGATTCGCGCACCAAGCGCGCAACCAGCGCTCACCCGTCGCGATTCCGGAAAAATATATTTAACAATAATTTATCTTTATTCCAGTTACAAATATATGATTTTTATAATTAGATTAAATAATCTCTTGCTATAATATACATATTAAATTTATATACATATACTTTTAAAACTTAAAGATTTGCGAAGGATTCGTGCACCCGGCGTGACCCCGAAGCTACGTAAGTGACGTTACGCGGGGCCGAGATATGCGCTCCCGTCGCACACTAAACGCGCATCCTACACAACTTAACCAATATGGCGGCTTGGATTTGCGCACCCACCGAGACAGGCACACGATTGGTACGCAAATCCACTTTTTAAAAATAATTTTAAAAAATGTATATTTATATTTTAGAAAAGAGAAAATATTACATTATTTTTATAACAATTAAAGAACTATAAAAAAGTATTTTTGGACATTATACTTAGAAATTAGCATTTAAAAAAACTTTGAAATTCATTGAAAAAACCATAGGTTTCAGGGGCCTTATAGTTAGAAATTAGCATTTAAAAAACCTTTGAAATTCACTGAAAAAACCACAGGTTTCAGGACATTATAGTTAGAAATTAGCATTTAAAAAACCATAAAAATTCACTGAAAAAACCACAGGTTTCAGGGACGTTATAGTTAGTTTGACATTTCACTCGTACAAAACCAGAGAAATTCGGCCGTTATAGTTAGTTGAGCTAACTATAACTCACGCCCCCGCAATGCACTGCTGATGACGTCACATATTACATCACTCATGACATGGTCAGTGACATCACTGATGACATCACTGATGACATCTCAAATGACATCACTGATAACATCATCTAGTGACTGTGTGTTTCTGTAAAGTTTAAATATGTTTTATATATATATAGGCCAAGGTGTATTGAAGAATGAGTGGGTGAATGACTGTCTGAATGGATGATTTAGTAGGTGTGTGACTGACTGTATAAGTGAGTGATTAAACGTGTCTTACTGAACGCATGGGTTAGTGACTAAACTGTGTGAATGTCTGTATCAGTCTGTCTGTTGGTTTGTAAGAGGCTGCATGGGTTGGTGAGTAGCTACATGAGTGTCTATATGGGTTATTGATTGGTTGTCTGAGTATCTGTATGGGTGCCTGAGTGTCTGTGTGGGTGGGTGGGGGGTGTGTGACTTTGTGCATAGATGTGTGAGTGGGTGATTCACTGGGTGTATGGGTTCAAGAGTGCATATGTGAAGGGCTGTATGGGTGGGTGAGTGTGTGTATGGGTGTGTTGGTGAGTGTTTAGATGTCTCACTGGTACATGTGTGAGTAACCACATATGTTAAAGGCAGTATATGTGAGTGTTGGAATATATAAATGACTATATGTGAGAGTGAGTGATTGTGGGAGTGCCTGTATGGATGAGTGTGTGCTTGTGTCAGTGCCTGTATAAGAGAGTATGTGTTAGTATCTGTATGAATAAATGAGGTGGTGTGTGTATATATGTGTAGGTGAGTAAATGGGAGCGTGATTGATTCTTTGCATGACTGACTATGTGTGTGAGTAACTCTATGGGCGAGTGGCGGTGTGTGAGTGTCTGTCTAGGTGTATGAGTGTATATGATAGTGCTGTATTGATGAGTGACTGCATGTACGAGTGACTTTATGGGTGAATGAGTAGATGTGTGTGTAGACCTAGGAATCAGTGAGTGGGTATGTAGTAACTGGTATTGGTGTGTCTTTGGTTTCGAAAATAGTAGTCTGTATTTTAGAGTGGGTGTATCAAAGGTTATATTAGGGTGTGAGGAGGTGCATCAGATTATCACGTGGATGATGTCATCAGTGATGTCATCAGTGATGTCATTTGAGATGTCATCAGTGATGTCATCAGTGATGTCAGCGACCATGTCATGACTGATGTAATATGTGACGTCATCAGCAATGGATTGCGGGGGCGCGAGTTATAGTTAGCTCAACTAACTATAATGGCCGAATTTATCTGGTTTTGTACGAGTGAAATGTCCAACTAAATATAACGTCCCTGAAACCTGTGGTTTTTTCAGTGAATTTCTAAGGTTTTTTAAATGCTAATTTCTAACTATAACTTCCCTGAAACCTGTGTTTTTTTCAGTGAATATATATATATATATATATATGCTAACTATAACTCTCGCCCCCACAATGCACTGCTTATACCTCACATATTAAATCACTCATGACATGGTCAGTGACATCACTGATGACATCACTGATGAGATCTCAAATGACATCACTGATGACATCATCCACTGACTGTGACTGTTCTTAAAAAGTTTATGAATGCTAACTATATATACACCAAGGTGGATTGGTGAATCAGTGGGTGTATGAGTGGCTCTACAGATGATTCCGTGGGTGCGTGACGGACTGTATAAGTGAGTGATTCAGTGTCTCAGTGAATGTATGGGTGAGTGACCAGTTGTGTGAATGTGTGTATCTGTCCATCAGTTGATGTCTAAGTGGGTGTATGAGTGTGTTAGTGGGTATGTGAATGGCAAATTGGTGATTGATTGGTTGTGAGTATGTCTACGGTTCTCTGGGTGTCTGTGTTTGTGGGTGAGGAGGTGTTTGACTGCCTGTATGGATCAGTGAGTGGGTGAGTGAGAAGTTGTATGGGTGAGTGAGTGTCTGTATGGCTGTGCCAGTGATTGGGTGTATGTGTTAGTATGGGTGAGTAACTGAGTATGTGGAAGGCAGTTTACGTGGGTAACGGGGTATATGACTGACTGTATGCATGAGTGAGTGAATGTGAGAGTGGCTATATGGATGAGTGCATGCTTCTGTCAGTGACTGTATAGCTGAGTGAGTATGTGTTACTATTTGTATGAATAAGTAAGTCGGTGCATGTGTAACTGTTTGGGTGAGTAACTGGCTGCATGATTGACTGTATAGGTGAGTGTCTAGGTGTGTGAGTAGTTCTTTGAGTGACTCACTCAGTCTGTAAGCACCTGTATAGCTGTATAAGTAGATATATCAATGGCTGTATTAGTGAGTGAGTCGGTCTATGAGTGGCAGTATGGCTGAGAAAGTGGATGTGTGAGTAGATCAATAAATCAGTGAGTGGGTATGTAAGTACTGGTATGGCACTGTGAATGGGTTTGTGAATGGTTGTGTGGGAGTGGCAGAAGGTGTATAAAACATTCTATAGGTGTGTGACTGGGTGTGTCAGAGATTCTGTGGCTGATGTAATCAGTGATGGCATCAGTGATGTCATTTGAGATGTCATTAGTGATGTTACTGACCATGTCATGAGTGATGTAAGCAGTGAATTGCGGGGGCACGAGTTACAATGAAATGAAATTTGTACTTGTAAAGCGCACCCATACCCCCAAAGGGGTGTCCAGGCGCTGTACGCATACCGCTGTGGAACCCTTCCTGGCTTTTCCCTGTGAAATGTCCACTCCTGGGCACCCCCAGGGTGAAGCCAGGCATCCCAGCGCTGTTGGGGCCGTTGTGGAGATTAAGCAAGCTATTGCCCAGAGTTGCAGAGTGGGACCCATGATTAGAATAGGCACCGAGGCGAGAATTATCAGGTCCGAGGAAATTGAGCCCAAGACCCGCCGAGGTGGGAATTGAACCCTGGTCCCGGGCCAGATCTCTGCATCAGGGTCTGCCGCTCTAACCATTGAGCCACACAATGAGCTCAGCTAACTATAACTACTGAATTTCTCTGGCTTTGTACGAGTAAAATGTCAGCCTAGGTATAACGTCCCTGTAACCTTTGTTTTTTTCTGTGAATTTCCAAGATTTTAAAATTCTATTTCATAACTATAATGTCCCTGAAACCTGTGTTTTTTTCAGTGACTTTCTAAGGTTTTTTAAACAGTTTAATTTATTACAAGATGTTTGTAACTATTATTTGCATAGTTTTTAAAGATTTTCTATGTATTTTTAAAAACATTAAAAAATTATAATCCCTTCTTTAAAATATATATAAATAATGTAGCCGATTACATGTTCAAAGTGCTATTTATTTGAATGATTTCAATTTTTAGAAAATTGAAATATTGCTCTATTGTTTATAATTTTGTAGAGTATGTTATTATATGACAAAATTATGCGTGGAAAAAGAAAAATTGTATTTAATATTTTGGGGTGATTTTATTTATTGTTCTTTGATAAATTACGTTTTGTATGATTACTTTTAACAGTATAAAAGATGTATTGATGTGTCATTGTGAGAAATATCTTCTTATATATATATATTTTTGTTTTAAAAAAGCATTGTGTACCGGTCGTTAACCTACACACTCGGTGCGCGAATCCGTGATACGAACGTAAGTGTAAAATATATATTTACAGAGAATTAATATATATTTTTCAGGAAGAGGTTTATTACTGAGTGTAAAAGAATAGTATTACAGAAGTTAAAAATTTGTTTTGAAACCTTTTAAACAAATTTTTAATGGACGCAACACTATCGCGCACCAGTCGCGGATCTACGCGTTCGGTATGCGAATCTGTTATACGAATGTAAGGGTTAACTACGTATTTAGACTAAAATAATATATATTTTTAATAAAGAGGTTTATTACTGAATATAAAAAAATATTATTAGTGTAGTTGTAAAATATTTTTTCGACATTTAGAACAGATTTTTATGTACCTAATGGATCCCGGAGCGCTTCATCAGGACCGTGGATAATGGTAGTGGAAGGGAGGAATCAGGGAAAAAGACACCCTATATTCCTACCGTACCTTCGTTGAGGATGAATGGAATAGGGCTTCTTCGGCGGGTAGCGGTCTGGGCAGGCTGTTAGGTCTCCAGGATTCGGTTGGAGGGCGATTACTCTTCCTCCTTCTCTAGACCGCTACCCGCCGAAGAAGCCCTATTCCATTCTGGGAAGGGTTTGAACTAGAGTACACGGATAAGACGTTACTCTAATGTACTTCATTCCCCCCTTCCACTACCATTATCCACGGTCCTGATGAAGCGCTCCGGGATCCATTAGGGACCAATTAGCAGCGTGAAACATGTCGACCCTTCACTTTTAACATCACTACACTGTCACACGGGTTGAGAGCAGTGGGATCGTATTTTTTCCCTCTCTATTTGCACTAAGTGCATCTTCATTCCCGTCCAGATTTTAGCCTGACCCTGAGGACCCTTGAATAAATTCATTAGGGCACCAACGGGTTATTTTATTTTCACTTACACTCACCACTTGGCCCACACACCCACACACACAACTGCGGCAACTCCTAAAGATCTCCATCAGAGTGCACTCTTGGAGGGCCCGTGAGGGACTGCAGCGCCACCCCCACGAGGAGCAGTGCCCAATGATGATGCTTTACACTCGCAAGGGTGTGTGAGGGCACAACATACACAGGAGTACCACTCCCCACTCTGACACACTCATTCCTTGTCTTTGGAGACATCCTACCCTGAATTGCAACCATAACAGGCTGCTGGTCTCTTTCTTTCTTTCTCCTAGGAACTGGTACCATTCTTAGAATTATGCATTACTTTTAGGAGCACTGGTACAGGACCTATTTTCAAATAGCTCCTTGTCCCTCCTTCTTCAGAATTGTGGTTACATTGATAGAGGATGAACAGGGGAACTCCCACTCCTGTTCAAAACTCTTCTATATCAGGATCCAAAAGTCCCAAGGCCTTGAACGCAACACATGATTGGATTGAATATATTAAATTAATGACATGGAATATTGCCAGACTGAGCAACAAACTGTCCGATGCCGATTAGTTAAAAATTGTTACCATGTACGATCTTATCTGTTTCCAAGAAACATGGGAAACTGGGCCGATTAATTTAGACGGTTATCACTCTTTTCATACCGCTGCCCTTCTGTCCAAATCAGGTAGAGCCAGGGGAGGGATTTTGACCTTGCTGAAGAATACGTTAAGACTGGAAGTTGTGTCATACCATAATGTCTCCCCCTTTTATCACTTATTATTTCTTAAAGGCCCAGGTGGTTGCACAGTCCTTCTAGCCAACTTTTATAATAATAATTTTGCAGGCGACATGAAAAAGGTTGCAGATCAGCTGGAAGAAGATATTAACAATCTTTTTAGTACACTAAAAACTATTCTGAATATCCTATGGATGGGTGATTTTAATGTGCACTGCTGTCATTTTTCAAACTTAGTAGCATGTGGCATAACTGATGAGGCAGGCAAGCCTCTATTTCATTTTAACCACAATTCCTATGGAGAATCCCTGAACAGACTCCTTGTGATCAATAACTTAGAGATTTGGAATCCTATTGACATAACCTCAGGTATTTTGCAGAACACATTTGGCACACCTACTGAGGGTACAACAATTGATTATATAATCATAGCAGAACCCCTCAAAAAATCAATTTCCAATCTCAAAATAAAGTATCTCAATTTTAGTGATCATGCTGTCATCATTGGTAAGCTGGATTGGGCAGGAATCTACTTGGAGCAGCCAAGGCATGTTAAACCCTTAATAGCAAGGAATAATGGGATTACATTTAAATGGGCCACAATAGACAAAACATCCCTTGTTCCGACCGTGGTTGCAAACAGGAAAAACAATATTATGTCCTGCCTAGAAGTTGGTCCTGACCCCATCCAGGTACCAACGGCATTTGAATCAATATTAATGGAGATTAAGAATCACTTAACTAGATAAAACCCCATTGCTATAACTTTAGGCCCCAGATGGTTTGACCAAGCTTGTACCAAGTCCTTATCAGCTTTAAACCAGGCTCTCAGAACCACGCCTAGAGACGCGGATTTAGTCAAGCTTCTCCGTTTACAATACAAAGAAGCCAGGAAGATCAGAATCAAAACTATAAAGGAAGAAGCATGGGAACAACTGTATCTAGCCGCCATCTCAAAAATTCTAGGGACTTCTGGAATATCATTAACACTCCTTTTCCAAAACCAACAACAGTTCCAAGCTTGGATTCCCATGTAGATGAGGAATCCTGGGTTACACACTTCTACTTAATATTTGATCCAAAAGCAGAGGGGGCGATAACACAGCAGGCATCCATTTCACCTCTTACTAAACCCCTTCTGATTTTTAATCATGATGATCCAGCTATAAAGTCCCTGTCCCGGATGACATAGATTTTTTCACTGATCAGCCGGATTTATGGGGACCTGTGTTGACAAACGTTTTGAACGCAGTCGCCAAGGTGGGTCCACCAGTTTCATGGAAAAAATCTATTTTAATCCCAATCCAAAAGAAATGAGACAAATCGGAGGCCAAAAACTATAGGCCAATTTCATTGCTGGATAGCACAGCTAAACTCATGAGCAGGGTCTTATTGAACAGACTTGAGGTATGGGCTGCTAATAACAACGTTTTGATCCTGGTCCAATATGCCTTCAAAAAGGGAATGGGCACCCAGGATCAGTGTCTTAATTTTAGTCTCCTAATTGCCAAGTACACCCAGGCTAAGCCTAGTAAGTTATACTTGGCATTTAAGGACCTATCAGCAGCTTTTGACTGCATTGCACATCAACACCTATGGAGGATAGTGCAAGAAATGGGTAACAATGAGTCAATTATACTTTTCATCAGGCAGCTTTATTCCTCGGCTTTGGCCAGCGTCCGATACGGGAAGCAGGGGGAGGTCACTAGTGTGTTTCAAATCAACAGGGGTGTCGACAGGGTTGCGTACTCTCCCCATTTCTTTTCTCCGTCTACACCAATGGGGCGGAAGCTCCCCTGTTGGTCTCAACATCAGATGTCCCCAAGATTAATAATGTACGTACTCCAATCCTCCTGTACGCTGATGATGCAGTGCTAATTGCCCGCACGGGCCTTGCTCTGCAAAAGCAACCAGATATTTATGTGAACTACATGCATAAATTAGAGCTAAAAACTAATGAGGCCAAGTCCTTCATCTTAATTACTGGCAGTAAAGATAGGAAGGTCCCAAGCTTTTATATAGCTGGCATGAAAATAGCCCATACTGACGCCTTTTCCTACCCAGGTGTGACTTTTGACAGGCAACTAACATGGTCCAATATGATCATCACAAGGGACTTACTATTAGAAAAAAGCATTATTGCTCTACACTCTTTCATTAAAAAACTGGGTGCAAAACCTATTGATATGGTTAAAAAAGTTTATGCTGCCAAATCTGTGTCAGTAGCAACTTATGGGGCAGGCATCTGGGGTTATTCCAACTCCTCAGCTCTCCAGACCATAGAGGACATTTTCTGGAAAAAGTTAGTAAGCCTCCCCATAAGTTGTTTCAATTTTACATGCCATGCAGAAATAGATGTTCCATACCTTACTGATACAATTAGCCTGGCCCCAATAATCCTATGGCATTCTATCTGGAGAAGGGAATCCATTCACGTCACCCAAAAGCTAATTGAAGATTGCCTATCTCTGGAACATGCTCATAGAATCCCATGGATTACATATATTAAAAACACTCTTTCTTCTCTTGGTTTAGAGTATCTATTCGATTCCCCCAATGATTGCTCTAATATCTCAAAACGGGAAATAAAATCCTGTTTTCTGAAACAAAGGGCAAATGAAAGACTGAAAAACAGCCACACAAAAGTATCAGTTAAATCTTACTTAGAGGGACCGATGGCACAGGAAGGGACATCCTCAGACCTTTTTACAGTGACAAATTCATGTCACAGATTCGTTTTAATCAGAATTCAATTGAATTTTATCCCTCATATGTTGGCCCATCCAGCAGGAATTTTTTCTATACATGATTTACCGTTCTGTCCTTGTGACGGTGTCTCCGCACAATCTAATTTGCACTTTTTTTTCTTTTGCAAATTTTACATAGAACACCGCAAAAGATTTATATTGCCACTGATGTGTAAATAAAATTTCAAACAATGCGGAGTAGGAATTAATTTTTTACAATCATTACCCGATCCTCTAGTTTGTTACTCTGTGGCATCTTTTTCAGTTCTATCATGGAAGACTAGGCAATTGTACAACACCCAAGAATGAACTGTAACTCTTGTCTGTATCAGTTGGGTTTTACTGACCCCCTCTGTAATTGTGATTGTACTGAACTCTTTTAACGGATGTTTTTTAATAGTTTTTTAACATTTTGAATATGGATGGCTGTTTATACTATGTTTATCTGTACTTTTATGATCTTATAATATAAGTATTGAATAAAGTGAATTGACTGACAGACTGATGTCAAAACACCCAGAAAAATATAAAATTGTTAGAAAATACAAAAAAACTAAAAATAGTTTAAAAAAAAAAGTTTCTTATGGAACCACCTATTCTGGTTAAAAATAGAAAAATTATATGTAGTGAAACTGATTGCATGGATAAATGTATGTGTGGATGAGTGCATCGATAGGGCCTGGATGATTGAATGAGTGCATGGGTAGTACCTCAGTGAATGCATGAGTGTAAGGATACTGCCTGGGTGATTGGATGAGTGCATGGGTAGTCCCTGGGTGATTGCATGAGTGCATCAGTAGTGCCTGGGTGATTGGATGAGAGCATGGGTAGTGCCTGAGTGAATGGATGAGTGCAAGGGTAGTACCTGGGTGATTGGATGAGTGAATGGGTAGTGTGTGAGTGAATGGTTGAGTGCAAGGGTAGTGCCTGAGTGATTGAATGAGTGCATCGGTAGTGCCTAGGTGATTGGATGAGTGCATGGGAAGTACCTGAGTGAATGGATGAGGGAAAGATAGTACCTGGGTGATTGGATGAGTACATAGGCAGTGTGTGAGCGAATGGTTGAGTGCAAGGATAGTGCCTGGGTGATTGGATGAGTGCATGGGTAGTGCCTGGGTCATTGGATGAGTGCATGGGTAGTACCTATGAGAATAGATTAGTGTATGCATAGTGCCTGAGTGAATGGTTGAGTGCAAGAGTAGTGCCTGAGTGACTGGATGAGTGCATTGGAAGTGCCTGGGTGATTGGATGAGAGCATAGCTAGTGCCTGGGTGACTAAATGAGTGCAAGGGTAGTGCCTGAGTGATTGAATGAGTGCATGGATAGTGCCTGAGAGAATGCAGCAGTGTATGTGCAGTGCCTAAGTGATTGGATGAGTGCACGGGTAGTGCCTGGGTAACTGGATCACAGCATTGGTAGTGCCTGGGTGATTGGGTTAGTGCATGGGTAGTGCCTGGGTGACTAAATGAGTGCAAGGGTAGTGCTTAGGTTACTGGATAACTGCATGGGTAGTGCTTGAGAGAATGCAGCAGTATATACGCAGGGCCTGAGTGATTGGATGAGTGCACAGGTAGTGCCTGGGTAATTGAATCATTGCATGGGTAGTGCCTGAGTGATTGGATGAGTGCATGGGATGTGCCTGGGTGATTGCATGAGTGCATGGGTAGTGCCTGAGTGAATGGATGAGTGCATGGGTAGTGCCTGAGTGAATGGTTTAGTGCAAGAGTAGTGCCTGAGTGAATGGATGACTACAAGGGTAGTGCATGCATCCTTGCAGGAATGCAAGGCTAATGCCTGAGAGAATGTATGAGTGTATGCATCATGCCTGAGTGAATGGTTGAGTGCAAGAGTGGAGCCTGAGTGATTGGTTGAGTGCATGGGTAGGTCCTGGGTGAATGGATGAGTGCAAAGATAATGCATGAGTGATTGGATGAGTACATGGGTAGCACCTAAGTGAATTGTTGAGTACAAGAGTAGTGCCTGAGGGATTGGATCAGTGCATGTGTAGTGCCTGAGTGAATGGATCAGTGCATGGGTAGTGCCTGAGTGAATAGATGAGTGCAAGGACAGTGCCTGAGTGATTGGATGAGTGCATGGGTAGTGCTTGGGTGATTACATGAGTGCATGGGTAGTGTCTTAGTCATTGGATGAGTGCATGGGTAGTGCGTGAGTGTTTGGATGAGTGCATGGGTAGTGCCTGAGTGAATGGTTGAGTGCAAGGATAGTACCTGAATGATTGGATGAGCGCATGGGTAGTGCCTGAGTGATTGGATAAGTGCATGAGTAGTGCCTGAGTGAATGGATGACTACAAGGATAGTGCCTGGGTGAATGGATGAGTGCATGGGTAGTGCATGAAGAAATGGATAAGTGGAAGAATTAGTGTATGATTGTTGAGATGAGTGCGAAGGTGGTCCTTGGGTAAATGCATGAGTGCATGGATAGTGCTTGAGTCTATTAATGAGTGCCAAGGTACTGCTTGAGTAGATGGATTAGTGCAAAGTTAGTCACTATGTGATTCATAAGGGTACAGGTAGTGTGTGTATTATCGGATGAGTGCATGCGTTGTGCGATATACTGTAGATTCTATCATTTAAAAATTAGGCCTATTAGCTCTATGATATATGTTAAAAAAAATTCTTCAAATGAGAACATAGATCAAACTTCAAAACTGTCAAATTTTCAAATACAATAAAAGCACTTTAAATACTCTCCTGTTCTGTATAAATAAGAAAAGGTAACACATACACTTTCTCGTACACAAATTTAGAGAGCATGTGGTGTGAAATTGAGGTATTTTGGTATTTGTAGGTTTCTTTTGATGTATCACTTCACCACAAAGAGGAAAAGACACTAACCCTGGGCGTAGTTTGCGTAGTAGCACTTCACGTATCTACGTGAAGTACATTTTGAACTACATGTAGCTATGCAAACTGCGTAGCTGTGTGCTTGACTGCACTGTACAATAATTGCCAAAGGCATCTTGCACAGTGCAAGTTAAGATAAAATAAGTATCTCTGTCTTTATATGCTAAAATGCATATAGCATTTCACAAAAGTGAAATCAATAAATTAACAAGCAGTGAGAGAGGTGATGATTTTGGTATCCTCCCTAACCTAGGGAGAGAACCAAGCAGATTCCTTGAAAACAAAAAGCACATCTTTTGAACGATTCAGTGGTGGTCCCATCCTCTTAGGACCACCCCAAACACAGTTATTGGCAAAAATACAATCCCAACCAAAGGCCCTGCAAAGCATTATGGGACGAGATTAGCAGTGGGCAGTGAATATTATAGTATCCAATATCAAAATAATTCTACAAAGAGCTGCAGTTCCACTAGTCATTACTAGATGTCCCTCACGAGTCAAATGCAAAAGCTTCATGAAAGGGTTTCAATGCTTTTGCATTTGACTCGTGAGGACATCTAGTAACGACTAGTGGAACTGCAGCTTGATGTATTAATAATTTCAATGCTTTTGCCTTTGACTCGTGAGGGACATCTAGTAACGACTAGTTGAACTGCAGCTCTTTGTAGAATTATTTTGATATTGGACACTATAATATTCACTGCCCACTGCTAATCTCGTCCCATAATGCTTTGCAGGGCCTTTGGTTGGGATTGTATTTTTGCCCATAACTGTGCTTGGGGTGGTCCTAGGAGGAAGGGACCACCACTGAATCGTTCACATGATATGCTTTTTGTGTTCAAGGCATCTGCTTGGTCCTCCCCTAGGTTAGGGGGAACCCAAAATCATCACCTCTCTCATTGCTTGATATTTTCATTGTCAAAGTTCACTTTTGTGAATTTGTTATATGCTTTTTAGCATAGAAAATTGCTTTAACAAAGCATTTGTATGTGTTTAATATACTACTGCTACGCTACGTTGATTAGCAGAGTTTTTTACTCTGCTACGTGCAATTTGCGTAGTGCGTAGTAACACAAAGTTTGCATGCTCTGTGAGCGTAGCAAAGTATTATGCTCAGGGTTAAAAGACACACACATTGAGGCCTTGAGAAACATTGTGAAACTTACAACAGAGAAATTAGAAGAGTTGGTGTTTTATATTTGACTAGGCATAACACTGTGAGCAGTCGGTGAATAATGAAGCTGCTTATTATGAATATTGTATTATATATTCTTACAGGTCAAGTAATTTAGATACATCATTTACTAAATCTATTTTACAAAAAAAAACAGTTATTTAATGATAATATATTAGAGAAATTATAATATTATATTTTTGAGAACACAACATTAAATTTGAATTAGATAACATTCTCAGTTTCCTTTTTTTGCTGTTCTCAGATTGCACATAACTTCACCATACACAGTGATTTCAATGTAGCATCATCATTGAACAGCGGGGAAAAAACAATCAAACTGATTGTAGAAAAAAAACAAATCAGCATAGTACATCATTATCAATATGTTTAGCTATGCGTTTTCCTATCTACACTTTGTTAATCCCTTCTTTCATCTACATTAACTCTATTATTTATCACAAATACATTTGAAAAAATGTACAATCTCATTTAAATCTGGTACAATATTGACAAAAAATATATAAACTATTTGCTTTTAAACACAATTTTCAAAATGTAATGACAATTAGGCCAAATAATAATCAAAATACTAATTATAAACACTAATATATTGCAGTGCTTTCTACTATATGTTCACATCTTCCCAATAAGCCGAATGATGCACTCAAAATTTTGGCTGGAGAAATAACATATAAGAATTTGGTAATTGATAAGGCAATCAAGGTTTGAATTCCAAGTGGGCATCACTGCATTGTGTCCATCCATTGTTACACTTTAAATATAAAGTATAGTGTCCAGATGTTGTAGTTGGTCCATCATAGAAAATAAGAGCCACTGTTGTAAAAGTTCTTCTTGAAATAGATATTTGATTTTCTTTAAAATTTGTAATTTTTGTTTCCAATGTTCTTCCATTTTCTCTACAACGTTGTAACATTGAAATGACATATTTTCCAAATCTTTCTATATGTAATGTAGACAACATCTCCAATCTACAATGTGAACATGTCAGATCCTGATTTGCTGTTTTTATCAATTTGTTAAAAGGTACTGATTTGCAGTCTGGTATTTTTAAGTACAGGAATCATTCTGTTTGTATTTGAATGGTAGAAGTAAATGAACACTCTTCACAGTTATGGTCACATTTGTAACTTAGTCCAAATAAGTTATCAATGTGTATTCCTTTGTGTTCTAATACTCCAAGCATCAGCATTAGGAATTCTTGTGCATCTTTTTGTATGTTTAGAGTAAATGTCAATGAACCAGTACATATATCTAAAAGATGTCAAATGCCAGAAGCAGTATGCATTTTACTTCTGTCACTTACCAACTGTTGAAATGATGTAGTGCAGAGCAAAATCATTTTTCATGATTTTCCATGATTTCTTGAGGAAGATGTGGTAAATGAAACACAACATTCAGAATCACATTAGAATAACAGTTGATACCTGAACTATTTTCTAACTGGTATCCTACAATCTCATCATTACTTTCCACTTTTATTTTCTTTACGCCTTCAACTTTCTCTTCAATTGGTTTCCTATTTTTAACCTCACTTAAATGTTTGATGTATTTCTGTTTTGGACACAGTATATGTTTCTTATATATTGGATATTCACCTAAATGAGGAGCATAAAGTCTTCTTAAACGATTGTACTCTCTTAAACAATTTGCATCAGCACTAATCTTTTTTTTATCAAAATCTATCAAATACAAACCAGACAATGTTCTTACTCGAGACGATGCAACGTATGCCATTCCCTCTTTAAACATCGTACTTCCAATATTTACAAAAGGTCTGTCTATACATAAACCTTGAGATTTATGAATAGTTACTGCATATGCTAGAGAAGCAGGAACTGTTGTCTATGAACATACAAGTCTTTTACAAGCAAAAAAACATACAACACAACGCCCAATCTGTTCTACCTCATCAATCTGGTCAAATTTTATAATCAAAAATTCTATCCCATCTCTATTTTGAAAATTAACGAAATCAACAACTTTTCACATTGATCCATTTACTAATCCTTCTTCTGCATTCAAATTATGCCACAAAATTACTTGACAGTTTTTACATACACGTAAACTCTTTTCTAATCCTGAAGTTTAAGATACAGACTTTTCCAAAGAATCCAATTTAGCCTGTAGTTTCTCAGTAAGAAGAATTGTTACTCCCTGATATTCGATTTTGTCAATAGCTTTAATTTCCAGAATTTGTTGTTTTTCCAGTTTGAGAAGTTGTTCATTAAATGTAGAACACTCTTGCAGTGTAAGCATTAGGCAAACTATAGACTTGTTTTCTACAAGCATATTGCACATTACTTCTGCTTCTGTTTTTTAAGAAGTATACAAGTTCCTTAGTAGCCGACTTTCTAAAGCTCGTTTACCATGTTCCGTCAACATACCAATTCTTATGTCTTTAAGAATATTTCCATAATCTTCATCACCTGCTTGTCGCATATTCTTAGCAAGTTCTTTATATTCAAAGTTTAACCAAATATTTACATTCCCAATACTTCCCAAAGATTTCCTTGTGTCATTATGGAGAAGTGTTTTAAAAACAGGTTGTCCTTTAACGGGAGTAAGTTGTAGCAGGTCTCCAAATACAATTAAATGTTTTCCTCCAAACAGAACATCGTAATCTGTTTTTAAAATCTGTTTAATCCTCAAGTGTACAAAGGCAAGCATTAAGTTTGAGACCATGCTCACCTCATCAGTGATTAAAAGTTTCAGTTTCTTCAGTACTCTTGAGACTTCATAACAAGCTTCTCCAGAGTTCTGACATTCTAGTTTATTATCATGTTCAACAGGTAGCATAAGTAATCAATGTAAAGTAATACCTTTAACGTTGTGTGCTGCTAATCCAGTTGGAGCTGTTACGACACGAGATAAATGTGAATCTGTAGTTTTGTGTATATAACTGGGCAAAACTTTAGTTAAGAAACTTTTTCCTGTTCCAGCTTGACCACTAATGTACAATAGAATAGGATTTAATAATGAACATTGGAATTCTTTTTTTTCATGGAGCAAACCATATTGTACCTGTTCAATCAATCAATCAATTAGGGATTTGTGAAGAGCGCTACTCACCCGTGAGGGTATCAAGGTGCTGGGGAAGGGGGGCGTGCAGCTCAGGTTCAGCAAAAAAGCAAGGTCTTGAGGCTCTTACTGAAAGTGTGCAGCATGGGAGAACATCTGATGTTGAGTGGGAGCTCGTTCCTGGTTTTGCCGCAATGTAGGAGTAGGCTCTTCTGCTCGCTCTGGCTCTGCGGATGTGCGGGGTTTCGTCAAGGGCGAGGTCGGCGGAGAGGAGGTTTCTCTTGGGTACGTGGAATGAGACTCTTTCATTGAGGTATTGGGGTCCGGTGTTGTGGAGGGAATTTTAGGCATGTGTGAGTAGCTTGAAGGTTACTCTCTTCTTGACAGGGAGCCAGTGGAGATCTCGCAGGTGGTGAGTGATGTATTCATGTCGTGGGATGCAGAGGATGAGTCTGGCAGCGGTGTTCTGGATGGTCTGGAGTTTTCGGAGCAGGGATTTGTTGTTACAGGCATAGAGGGCGTTTCGGTAGTCCAATCTGCTTGTTATTACTGCCTAGGTGATGGTCTTTCTGGATTCGGGGGGGATCGACTTGAAGGTCTTGCGAAGGATGCGGATGGTGTTGAAGCATGTTGAGAAGACGGCGTTGATCTGTCAGGTCATGGTGAGGGAGGAGTCGAGTATGATGCTGAGGTTCCGGGTGAGGTCCGTGGGAGTGTGGGGGTTGCCGAGGGTGGTGGGCCACAAGGTGTTGACCCATGCTGAGGGAGTGGGTCGGAGGATGAGGACTTCTGTCTTCTCTGAGTTGAGCTTCAGACAGCTGATGCTCATCCAGGATGCAACATCTTTCATTCCTTCCTGGAAGCTGAGTCTGGTGGTGTCGGGTTGCTTTGTGAGGGAGAGGATGAGCTGGGTGTTGTTGGCGTAGGATACTATGCTGAGTCCATGCTGTCTGACGATGGCGGCGAGGGGGGCCATGTTGATGTTGAAGAGCATGGGGCTGAGCAATGATCCTTGGGGTACTCTGCAGTTGATCTCGTTGGTTTGGAGAGGAAAGGCGGGAGTCTGATTCTTTGGGTTCGGCCAGTGAGGAAAGAGTGGATCCAGTCGAGGGCAATTCCCTGTATGCCGGCATCGTGAAGTCTGGCGGTGAGAGTGCTGTGGGAGACGGTGTCAAAGGCTGCAGAGAGCTCTAGAAGGATGAGGGCAGCCGTGTGGCCCTGGTCGATGAGGATGCAGATGTCATCTGTGGCAGCGAGTAGGGCGGTCTCAGTGCTGTGGTTGCTGCGGAATCTGGATTGGGAAGAATCGAGGAGGGAATTGGCTTCGATGAAGTTCGTGAGCTGAGTGTTGATGATCTTCTCAGTGAGTTTGGCTGCAAAGGGGAGGAGAGAGATGGGTCTGTAGTTTTTGAGGTCCGAGGGATCTGCGGAGGGCTTCTTGAGGAGGGGATTGACTTCTTAGTATTTCCAGTCATCGGGGAAGGTGCTGGATTCGAAGGTGGCGTTCATGGTGCATTGTAGCTCAAGTGCTATGGCAGTGGCGGCTCTGTGGAAGATGTGTGGCGGGCAGGGGTCCATGGGGGCTCCTGAGTGAATGCTCTTCATGGTCGTAGCGGTGTCTTTGGTGGTGACCGGGGTCCAGGCGGAGATGGTAGGCTGGCTGGCGTCGCTGGTGATAGGTGTGGTTTCTGTGTCTGGTGTCTGTTCGTTGAATTGTTGTAGAGGGACTTGATATTGAGATGGAAGTAGGAGTCGAGTTTGTTGCAGAGGTCCTGGGAAGGTGTGATGTCTGCGGCTTCGCTGGGTGGTTTGGTGAAATCCTGAATGATGCTGAAGAGTTCCTTCAAGTTGCTGGAGTTGGCGAGGATTTTGTTCTGGATGAAGGTCTGTTTGGTGAATATGATGCGTTGGTGGTTTTCTGTCATGGCGTTCTTGTAGGTGGTCTGAGCTTCTGGGGTTTTGGTGTTTCTCCATACTTTCTCGAGATGTCTGCAGGTGCGTCTGGATTCTCGGAGATCAGTGGTGAACCAGGTGGCTTTCATGGGGCGCTGTCTGTCGGAGATATGGAGGGGGGCGATCTTGTCTGTGCAGTTGGTGATCCATCTGTTTAGTTCGTTGGCTGCAAAATTGACGTTGGTCGTGGGGCAAGGGAGATCATGGTTGAGGGTGGAGTTGAGGAGCTCCTTGGTGACCTGGCTCCAGTTCCTTTGCGGAGGGCGTGATGTAGGTTTGAGAGCGGTGGTTTTTTTGAAGGAGAAGTGTACGCTGTGGTGGTCTGTCCAGGGGGGTTGCGTGGTGTGGCTGGAGTGGATGTTGTTTCCTCCTGTGAAGATGGGGTCAAGGGTGTGTCCTGCCTTGTGGTTAGGGCTGGTGACGAGCTGTTTCAGTCCGATGTTGGCGAGGTTGTCCAGGAGGGCGGTGGAGTTGGGGTCGCTGAGGTTGTCGAGGTGGAAGTTCAGGTCTCCGAGCAGTATGTAGTCGGTAATGGAGGCAATGGCATGGGGTGCAATGAGGTTGGTGATGATTGTGGTGAACGTGGTTCATGGACCAGGAGGTTTGTAGGTGAGGGTGCCATGTAGGGTAATTCTGGAGCTGGTCTGGATCTGGAAATGGAGGTGTTCCATGGGGGACGAGGAGTCGTTCGTGCTGGAAGTGGTGAGTAGGAAGGAGTCCTTGTGCGCAATGGCTAGTCGTCCTCCTGGGTGGTTGGGGCAGTCCTTCCTCTGGATCTTGTATCCGTCGGGGATGGCGGTAGTGATGCGGGGCGGAGGTGGAGTTTTCCCAGGTTTCCAGTGTGTCGAGGAGGTCCCAGATCTCTACTGTGTGTCTGTGCATGCAGCGAACGTTGAGGAGGATGCACCTTAGGGGTTTGGGTACGCTGACATCTGCTCAGTGGGCGGTGGCCATGGGGGTCCGGAGGTGGGTGAAAGTGAGGCAGCAGTGTTGGCAAGAGAACTGGCCGTGGGTGGTGTTCGGCATCGACGGCTGGCAGTTGTTGTTTCTTCCAGGGTTCAGTGCATGGAGGGCGGCAAAGTCATAGTGGTGGGAGGTCGGAGGATCAGGGTCCCCGGCGCTGGTTGTGGTCAGGTCGCGGACTCAGTGTTTGACTTGTAGATATATTTATTTTTGTTCATAGTTGTTCCTCTAACTTTTCAAACTGAATAATATCCTGTTGTGTTTGCTGCATTACAGTTTCTACCTCATTCATGGGCATTGCTGCTTCATTTTCAATAATAATTTTCTTTTTTTTAAATTTTATTTTTATTAGTTTCATCATAAGAAAACAGAAACACATACAAAACCTTATACAGGTACATTGCTTTAAAGCAGCTTATTGTGTATCGACAATTATTGTTCGTGAACCGCAATTGAACATTTAGAGAATACCATCTGTATGATAATGCAACCGCCCAAGACACAGCCATCGCCGACATAATACACAACGCGGTCTACCAGTGTCCCTCAGCAGTTCCTGTTCCTATCCGGTGGCTCTACCCCCGCAGTCGTGTCCACACCCATGGCCTCCCCTGTCCATAATAACACTACTCGCTGTCTAAATGTCTAAATGTCTAAATAGGGGTGGTTTGCGAGTCTGAGTTTGTGTCAGCAGCTATACTTGTAAGGTATGTTTGGTAAGGTTCCCAGTAGTTCCGAGGGCGACTCCTGGGGGGGAGTAACTTGTTATATGCATCAGCCTGAGTGTTGCAATATAACATGTCAGCATGCCAGTCTTTTATCAATGGGGGCGACCTCTGGGTAGGTCGCCCCCATCCGCACAGCGCCACCTGTGCGTCCAGCTCCCTGCTGCTGCTGATCTGAGGCCCTCCTCCACCCGCAGGCTACCACCTGCGCCTCATCCCTGGTGGCCAGTGGTAGGCCGTAGGTAGGTTCTTGTCGTTGTGAGCGTCACTGTTGCTGTCTTTCCCCTCTATATTTGTGCCCCCACTGTTTTTCCACTGTTTTTGCCCTTCCATTCTGTGCCCCCACTGCTGTGACTGTTTTCGTTCTGTGCCCCCACTGTTTTTCCACTGTACTTGCCCTTCCGTTCTGTGCCCCCACTGCTGTGACTGTTATCGTTCTGTGCCCCCACTGTTTTTCCACTGTACTTGCCCTTCCGTTCTGTGCCCCCACTGCTGTGCACTGTTTTTCGTTCTGTGCCCCCCTGTGCCCCTTTTGATTTTTGTACCCCCTCGCCCTCCCGTTTCCCGCCGCTGTGTCCTCTGCGGCCCCGCCCCCCTCGCTGACCACTCGCTGCCCCTGCCTCCCGCCTCCCAGCTGCTCCTCCCTCCCACCTCCCCATATATGGCGGCCGCTGCGCGGTGAGGTGAGTGACACTTGACCTCTGGCTAGGTCGCCCCCCATCCGCACAGCGCCACCTGTGTGTCCAGCTCCCTACTGCTGCTGATCTGAGGCCCTCCTCCACCCGCAGGCTACCACCTGCGCCTCATCCCTGGTGGCCAGTGGTAGGCCGTAGGTAGGTTCTTGTCGTTGTGAGCGTCACTGTTACTGTCTTTCCCCTCTATATTTGTGCTCCCACTGTTTTTCCACTGTTTTTGCCCTTCTGTTCTGTGCCCCCACTGCTGTGACTGTTTTCGTTCTGTGCCCCCATTGTTTTTCCACTGTACTTGCCCTTCCGTTCTGTGCCCCCACTGCTGTGACTGTTTTCGTTCTGTGCCCCCACTGTTTTTCCACTGTACTTGCCCTTCCGTTCTGTGCCCCCACTGCTGTGCACTGTTTTTCGTTCTGTGCCCCCCTGTGCCCCTTTTGATTTCTGTACCCCCTCGCCCTCCCGTTTCCCGCCGCTGTGTCCCCTGCGGCCCCGCCCCCCTCACGGACCACTCGCTGCTCCTCCCTCCCACCTCCCCATATATGGCGGCCGTGCACCGGACGTGCGCAGCGGGCGCACCGAAGGCAAGCCCGCCTGCGCCTGTCCGCGCCTGGACCGCGCCCAGCGCCAGAACCCCTGGCCCCCGCATCCGCCACGAGGACCACTTCCGATATGACGGCAGCACCCTCATCGCTCTCAACCCAGGACGGACCTCCACCTGCCTCAAGGCCACCCCGAAACACACCCATGGTCCCTTCACCTGCCGGAACTGCAGCTTCACCTGCCTCGGAGAGCCCGAGACTCCCGCCAAGAAGGACCTCAACCATCTCTGGTGCATCCTACTAACCACCCTCTCCGCACGCAAACACGCCGTCGAGCTATGGGACCTACTTGACACCTCATCACCGGACGTCGCCTTCCTGACAGAGACCTGGATGAACGAATCCTCCGCACCCGACATCGCCATAGCCATCCCCGACGGCTACAAGATCACCCGCAGAGACCGCACCAACGGAATCGGAGGAGGAATCGCCATCGTCCACAAAGACACCATCAAGGTCTCGAACAGCACCGACGACACTCTCAGCACCGCCCGAACACATGCACTTCCAGTTCCACATGGATCCCAACACCACCGTAAGAGGCACCCTCATCTACAGACCCCCGGACCCTGACCCCAGTTCAGCGACTCCATCGCCGACTTCATCAGCACGCACGCCCTGACCTCCACCGAACACATCCTCCTCGGAGACCTGAACTTTCACCTGGAGAACAACAACGACAGCAACTCCTCCACCCTGATCGACAACCTCGCCAACCTCGGACTGAAACAGCTCGTCACGACGCCGACCCACATCACCGGACACACGCTCGATGCCATCTTCTCCTCAAGCTCCCACGTCTCCTTCAGCCACACCTCCGAACTCACCTTGACCGACCACCACTGCATCCACTTCACCTTCCGGAAACCCGCCGCACACCACCGCACCCTACAGATCCCCCGCAGATGCTGGAGCAAAGTCACCGAAGACCAACTCCAGACAAACCTCGCACTCAGCCCACCCACCGACCCCTCCAACCCCGACGCCGCCGCCCGCAATCTCAGACGATGGATGGACGACTGCGCCAACACCTTAGCCCCGCTGAAAAACCAACCTACAAAGACACCAGCAAGAGAGCCAGCTGGTTCACCCCGGAACTCCTAGCATTCAAGCGCACCTGCCGGAAACTGGAGAACAAATGGCACAGCGAGAAGACGCAGGACAGCCGCGCAGCCCACAAAGACGCCATCCGCAACCACCATCACCTCATCAGGTCCGCCTAGAGGACCTCCTTCAAAGACTGCCTCAACAACAACGCACACAACAGCAAGGAGCTCTTCAGCATCATGAAGGAACTCTCCAACCCCAGCTCCAACGCCAACGACATCCCGCCGTCGCAAGCCCTGTGTGATTCCCTCGCCACCTTCTTCCACCACAAGATCGCCGACATCCATGACAGCTTTGACTCCCGGACGACCCCAACAGGCCCCGGCACACCAGACCCGCCGCACCCCATCGACCATGACCCCCTGACAGCCTGGGTCAACGTGAACACCGAGGACACAATCAAGACCATGGGCACAATCCACTCCGGCTCCCCATCAGACCCTTTTCCACACCACATCTTCAACAAAGCCGGCAGCTCCATCGCACCCCACCTGCGCAACATCATCAACCTCTCCTTCGAGACCGCGACCTTCCCAGAGAGCTGGAAACACGCCGAGATCAACGCCCTACTCAAAAACCCAAGGCGGACCCGGCGACCTCAAGAACTTCCGGCCCATCTCCCTGCTCCCATTCCCAGCTAAGGTCATCGAGAAGATCGTCAACAGACAGCTCACCCGCTACCTCAAAGATAACAGCATCCTGGACCCCTCCCAGTCAGGATTCCGCAGCAACCACAGCACCGAGACCGCCCTCATCGCCGCCACAGATGACATCAGGATCCTGCTGGACAACGGCGAGACGGCGGTTCTCATCCTCCTGGACCTCTCCGCCGCCTTCGACACTGTCTGCCACCGCACACTACGCACACACCTCCACAATGCAGGGATCCGAGACAAGGCCCTGGATTGGACCACCTCCTTCCTCTCCGGCAGAACCCAGAGCGTCCGCCTCCCCCATTCCGATCCGAAGCCTCCGAGATCATTTGCGGCGTACCCCAGGGATCTTCCCTCAGCCCGACACTGTTCAACATCTACATGGCTCCACTCGCACGCATCGCCCGACAGCACGACCTCAACATAATCTCCTACGCCGACAACACTCAACTGATCCTCTCCCTCACCAAGGACCCCCTCACCGCCAAATCCAACCTCCACGAAGGAATGAAAGCCGTCGCCGACTGGATGAAGTGCAGCCGACTTAAGCTGAACACAGACAAGACGGAGATCCTCATCCTCGGCTCCAACCCATCAGCCTGGGATGACTCCTGGTGGCCCTCATCACTAGGGGCACCCCCGACACCAACCGACCACGCACGCAACCTGGGAGTCATCCTCGACTCAACGCTCACCATGACCAAGCAAGTCAACGCAGTCTCCTCCTACTGCTTCAACACCCTCCGCATGCTCCGCAAGAGCTACAGGTGGATCCCAACAGACACAAGAAGAACAGTCACCCAGGCCCTCGTCAGTAGCAGACTTGACTATGGGAACGCCCTCTACGCGGGAGCCCCGGCCAAGCTCATCAAACGACCGCAAAGAATCCAAAACGCCTCTGCACGCCTGATCCTCGACATTCCACGCCACAGCCACATCACCCCCACCTGAAAAACCTGCACTGGCTCCCCGTCGACAAGAGAATCTCCTTCAAACTCCTGATCCACGCACACAAGGCACTCCACAAAACCGGCCCAGCCTACCTCAACAGTCGACTCTCCTTCTACGTTCCCAACCGTCAACTCCGCTCCGCCGACCTCTCCCTGGCCACCGTCCCGCGCATCCGGAGAACCACCACCGGAGGAAGATCCTTCTCTCACCGCGCCGCCAAGATCTGGAACACCCTTCCCCTCAACCTACGACAGACCCAAGACCTGCTGACCTTCAGGAGACGACTGAAGACCTGGCTATTCGACCAGTAGCGGCAACACCCCCCCTCCTCTCCCTCAGCGCCTTGAGACCCTCGCGGGTAAGTAGTGCGCTTTACAAATCTTGTGATTGATTGATTGATTGATTGATTGATTGTAATGGAACCCCCATCCATCGCAGTGCAACCCGGCGTTTTGCCAGGAGTAGGCCGATAGCTATCAATGGTCTCACTGACTTACTAACTGTGAGATCCCATCCCAGGAGAGTTATTTTGGGGTCAGGTTCTAGGTCAGCGCTGATAATTGTTCCCACCTCCTGAAACACCTTATCCCAGAATACCCTAATGCCTGGGCATTGCCAGGCTAGGTGACAAAATCCAGCATACTCCACCCCACATCTCGGACAGCGTAAGTCCTCCGCTAGCCCACACCGAAACTGCCATGCGGGAGTGCAGTACGCTCTATGAAGGAATTTATAATGTATTAGTCTGTGCCTCCCATTAAGGGAGACCGAACGAGTACGAGAGCAACAGTACTGCCATTCTTTGTCACTCAATAGGGTGCCCAGATCTTGTTGCCACTCCAATCTAACTCGGAGAACCTCAGGCCCTCGAGTAGCTTGTAGACTAGTATAAAATTTAGTGATCAGTTTAAGGGGTTCTTCAGTCTTAATGAGTTTAGTAAACGACTCCATGACTTGCGGCTCCTGCAGTTCATCACCCAGAAGAGCCCTCCAGGTATGTCTAACCCTAAAGTAATGGAATAAAGCAGTACCCGTTGGTGTTACCTCCGGCCGCTGTAAGTCCTCCCAGGATGCTAGCGTGCCGTCACGAAAAAAGTCACCCATTTTAGTAATTCCAATGGAATGTAACGCCTGCCTTGCTCCCACATCCGTACCCAGCGAGAACCATAATCCCCATTCAAGTGGCATTTCCGGAGAGTACAAAAAGGGTCCAACCTGCTTATGTGATAATTTCTGCCATGCATGTACCGTGACTGCAAGCGAGTCAAAGACGCGCAATCTCCTAGAAGAAGGACGGGTGAGTACCTGAGGCAGGGAAAGCGGGTCTGCCGCGTTCCTTTCCAGGTATAAAAAGGGAGCGTCCTGGGGACCATGAATCCAGTAGTGCGCAAATATACTGTTGGCGGCATTGTAATATTTTTCCAAGTCTGGGGCATCCAATCCGCCGAGCTCATAAGGAAGAGTGAGTCCCACCGTATACGGGGTTGTTTGCCTGCCCAAGCGAGTCGTATCAATTGTGTACGCCATATTTTAAATAGAGGCTTCGGTAGGAGAATAGGTATATTTTGAAAGAGGAAAAGGAACCGGGGTAGGACTACCATTTTCATAATGGCAATTCGTCCCATTAACAACAGAGGAAGCTTTATCCATTTGTCTACATTTTCTATCAGTCGTTGTGTGGACCTGCCATAGTTTTCCTGAATCACCAGCATGGGGTCGGTATGAAACTGAATCCCCAAATATCGTACAGCTTCATCTGTCCGACGTAGGGGTAATTCCATGCTAGGCTCCGTTGTGACAGGGGTGAGGGGAAATATAATGGACTTGGTCCAGTTCACTCTAAGTCCCGAATGCCCGCCAAATTGAACGACCTCCCGCAATAAGGGGGACAGATTAGCTTCTGGGTTATAGACATAGAGTAATGTGTCATCTGCATAAGCAGAAATATTAAGGGTGTATCCGGGAAATCCCAACCCTCTATGCGCATGGTATTCACGGATGGCGCAAGCCAAGGGTTCTGCAACTATTGCGTACAGGAGAGGGAACAAGGGGCAGCCCTGTCGCGTACCATGTGTTATTTGGAATGACTGTGAGACTACATCACCAATTCTCACCCGAGCCATGGGCGAAGAATACAGTACTGCTACCAAACATGAACCCCCACTCGACGGAGTCGAAAGCTTTCTCAGCGTCGAGGAACACCGCTGTAGCTTTGACTTCTGGACTCAGTCCCTGTACCGCTCCAAACAAGGCTCTTAGATTATGTGAAAGATTGTGAGTGGGGACAAATCCCGCCTGCTCAGGTCGTATAATGCCCGGTAACAGGGGGGCCAATCTGTTGGTGAGGATCTTAGCGTAAATCTTCACATCTACATTTAGTAGAGACAGGGGTCTATACGAGGAACAAGTACTCGGTGACTTACCTGGTTTTCATAAAGTAACTATGATGGCCTCGCGCATGGAAGGCGGCGTGATGCCTGAGTCTGCCATTTCTTCATATAACATTTGAAGGTGAGGAAGTAGTATGTCCAGAAATTCTTTATAGAAATACACTGGAAGCCCATCCGCTCCCGGGGCTTTCCCAGACGCCATACCGCTCAATGCCCCCCGGATCCCGTTGGCTGTCAACTGCGCCATTAAATATTCTCTGTGTTCGGTCACTAACCAGGGCATTTTTATGTATGAGAGGTATTCCTCATGGGCGGCGCTGTCCGTTGGGATTTGCGAGGTGTATAAATTCTGATAATACTCCCGAAAGTGTGTTGCAATGTCTGCAGTAGTATTAAGCAGTGTTCCACTGTCGTCTAACATGCCCACCATCTTATCTAACTCCCTCTTAGGTCTTAGTAATCCAGCCAGTATGGCACATGGTCGATCCCTTTCCCCATATACACGCGCAGTCGCATACTTCCCCATATGTGTAAGTTCGTCATTGGCTATTTCCTGGCAGTCCGTTAACTTTAATTTTAGTTGTGCAGCGCTTTGTGTATTTCCGGTCTCAGACATGGAACGTTCTAAATGGTGAATGTCTTTTTCTAGGAGATTCAGCCGACCTCGAATGGGGCGTAGCACTCCTGCATGCTTTGAAATCACACCCCCCTGATGTAAACTTTGAATGTTTCCCAGACTACAGAAAATGAATGGACAAAGCCAATATTATTAGAAAATAATTCTTCGATCGCTGTCACCAGTTCCTCCCGAAACACTGTTTCCAATAGCGAGTAGGGCGGAAAGCGCCACGTGAATGGTGGGATATGAGGAGCACGGTAGCTAAGTGTTAAATGTGCCAGTGAGTGATCAGAATATGTACGCGGAAAATGGTCACAATCAAGGACTCGGGACTCCAGTCTCCCAGAAATTAACCAAAAGTCTATTCGGGTATGAGTGTCGTAAACTGAGGAGTAGTGAGTGTAACCGTGCACAGCAGGGAATCTGTGTCTCCAAATGTCCAGGAGGCCCTCTGTACTCATGATGTTTTGTAAGTCTATGGCTGCGGCCGCTGGGCGTCTAGGCGGGCCCTTTGACCTATCCATATGTGGGTCTAAAATGCAGTTAAAGTCCCCCCCCAAACTTGTGGGATACCCTGCCATTGCACCAGTGTAACTGCTAAGGAGTCATAAAAGTGGGGGTCATCATAATTGGGGCCATATACTCCCACCAATACAAATCGTAAGTCGCCTTTCGTACACAGTGCAACTGCGAATCTACCCTGTGGGCCACTCAATAGGCCTGTCATCTCAACCCCTGCTTTTCTATCGATCCATAGCAGCACCCCTCTGGCATGAGACGTAAATACTGAAGAAAAGCAATTCCCCTGTAATTTACGATGTACATTCTGACTGCATTCTGGGGTAAGATGTGTCTCTTGTTAGATTGCAATAGATATCGAGTGTCTTCGTAGATAGGCGCCTATTTGTCTAACTTTCCTACTGCTATTTAGTCCTCGGACATTCCAGGTGAGGAGCTGAAGACCACATGGTGCCACACTATCAGCGGTCATGTGTCAGGGGTGACAACTGTTGGGATCATTTTCAATAATTGGTTGTCCCAGTGGTACCTGAGTCAGTGGACCAGAACTTTGAATGCTTTGTGAACTTTCTCCAGCTATTTCAGCTGCAATAGTACCTTCTTGTTCCATCTCATCATTTAACATTTGTAGGTAAGTTAGAAAAATCATGCACTGAATGCTGTCTTTAGTTGCATTAAAAAAAAAGTATCTTCATAGCGGTCAAAATCTCCAAGTAATTTTGTTTCACTACGCCAAGGCTTGAACAGTTGCAGAAGTGCTAAATGGAAAAATTCTTTCTTATCTGCACTTTCACAACTCAGTTTTCTGTGGTTAATAACATTCCCTTTGACATGTTTCACTAAACATCCATCACATCCAATTACTGCATATTTTTCTTCTTTTATATATTCTCTAACATTCTTTTTAAACATATAATGCTGAAGTATTTCATACAGACATAGGTTTTCAAGATGTGAACTCCTTTTGGAATAGTATGTATCCAACATAATAGTTTTAAGCAATATAAGTACTTTCTGGCTCATACTGTGCTAAGTATTCGATTTCTTGTAAAGATTTCAATACTCTATTTCGTGTGGAGGATAGACCTAGACTTATCCAAATGATTCCTCTTGACTTTGAATATAAACTGGCTGAGCTCAAGCGATCCGAACATTCGTAGGATCCAATCTTTCTATGGGAAAGCATTTTCAAGCTGAAGCTGTACAATTTCTTGCTAAGACTCTTTTCTGTCAAAATTTCTTCCCACATTTCTTTCATCTCTGTCTTTTCATATTTTGTAATATATGATGTAACATAACGAGCAACAGCAATTGAATTATCTGCAACATACTGATTATCCATGTTTGCATTCCACATTTTCAAAATAACTGGATTGTAATCATTAATGTACTTTGAAGCCTCTGTTCTTTTTAAGTTGTATGTATTCTTGGGATATTTTAGAGTTATTGTATGTCTTATTGCTTACTCTTCCTTTAGAAATTATAGAATGTGAGAATCCAAAACGACATTTTGTATAAAATTTTCCTTTACATTTATATTTCTGCTTGCAGTATTTCCCACATTTATGACTTTGAAAGCGTAAACCTTGTTGTCTCAAGCTGTTTTATCCTCCTTCTCTTGGAATGTCACATGTAACATATTGTTCAATGAAAGACAAAACAGTTTCATCACTATATGTTCCAAACTTTGGTGCATTTGTTATCCATAATAGCATGTGTATATGAGGAGTACCTCTGGCTTGGTACTCTTTTCACCAAAAGAAATCAGTTACCTCTCCAAGAGGTGGAATGTTTTTATTGTAGATAAATGACATCATAGCTTGAAACCTATGGCTAAAATACCTGCAGACATTTACAGGATCTAAAAAACAGAGTTCTCCAGCTGTCTTCAATTCAAAGTTTTTAACATTTGAATTTTCTTGTCATAGGAATTCAAGTAAATCATCCCATGCATATTCAGCACAGCTAAGTGTTAGAAACCATGTAGGTCTAACTAGGTTTCTTAACATGCATTTAAGTTCACCATGACGACAATACCAATATTCATTGGTACCACATTGGCACACCATCAAATTAATTAACTGAGATTCTAAATTTTCATCTCTCTTTTTGACTTTGTCCATGAACTCTTTTGCAGAAACATGTTGAAGATGAACTCCTGTTTTTAATATATGGTTCACTGTGAGAAGTTGGCCTGGCATATGCTGTCCACTAATTATAGTGGGCACCTTGCACCAGTCCAAACAACCCCTTATTGGAGATAGGTTAAAGACAACCTTATTGAAAGCTATCCTAGTGGTAGCTATGGAGAGCAGCCTTCAGGCTAAGTCTGAAGGAATGTAAAGCAGCTTGTTTTACCAGTCTATAATCTCTTGAGTGACCAAATGAAAGAGCACCACACCAGGTATATATTCAAAATATATGTATTTATTGCTAAACACACCCCTCTAGTCTCTTTATGAGGCTAGAGTTCGAATACATAAGTTAGAAGTTATTAAATCACAGTAATAGCACAAATACACGTTTGGGCCCTAGAGGCGTACCAAACCATATACCAATAAAGTGGTATGCGAACCACGACTGAACTAGACACTAGGCCTAGAGCCTCTAGAAGTGCTTGGACCACAAGGAACCACCCAAGGTAGTGACACAGGGGACCCACGGGAGGCAGCGTGCAGTGTAAATACACAACCGCGATACGCCGTTGACTTCTATGGAGAAAGTAGGGATCGGGAAATTAGAGAAAGGGACACTTAAAGAGGACTAGGACAAAACCCTTTGAGATCTAGGACTTTGAAGAGTCTCTACCCACGGGAGCACCGGAGTACTCGTGTTACCTCACCCAGGGAAGCCGGGTGCATAGGTGCCTTTCGGGGTCGGGTTTCGTCTGTCGATTCGAATGGCGATCTGCTGCAAAGTGCTGCTGGCGGCCAAGAGAAAAGTGTCCGGGTGGATCCAAGAGTGGATCGGAGTTCTGAAGAACCTGAAAGCAGAGGGGACAGAGTCTGGGTCACTAGCCAGTGACCAGGAAGGCGATGGACAGATGCCCACCGATGTCGAGTGCTTCAGGTGCGTTGACGGTCGTCTTGACTCTTCATCCACGAGGTCCAGGAGGCGTTGTCGGCGACCAGGAGCAGGATTCGGGCTGGTACACGATGTTTGTCGAGTGCTGAGGTGTCGGAGACCGGATTGGACCCAACAAGCCTTGGCAACGGCAAGTCTCAGTGAAGATGTAGATCGTCGATGGTGCAGAACAGCAAGGTCTGTGGAACTCACCCAGCGAGGGTAAGTGAGGGCAGGCCTGGAGCAACCAGGATGCCAAGTTAGAAAAGGATTGGCCTTCGTTAAGGGCTACTAGCCAACAGGCTAGCGACCGTGAAGGAGCCTCGTGACGCCGCACGTGGATCTGGCTTACAGGACACTCGTGGGGTGGGGGCCAGTGATCTTCGGTGCAGGTGGTGCTGGAGGCTAGGGCTACTCGGAGCCCAAAGCACTGTTGTAGTGAGCCTCAGCAAGGCCTACCAGTGCTTAGGGGTTCTCCCTTCTCTGCACAGAGTCCTCAGACACTTAGGAAGAAGTTGGCACAGAAACTGAAATATAAAAGACAGAGTTTATTAAACCTCATGAGGTGGAGCTAACATTCACACATCACCCTTCAGTAATGCATGAAGTAGCACACTGAATGGCAGGATCCTGGTCCTTTTATACCCACACAGGGGCTCAAATGAAGGCGGTACTAACACAAATGCTGGTTTTAGGTACATATAAGGTCATACAGAGAATGCACAGTCGACAAGTGGGTGGAGCTAACAGTTTCTACTTTTAGCAGACACATCCTGACATTTATAAACTCGGAACAGCTGCAAGCTCAACTGAGCATGTGCAAAGCAAGAGGAACTAAATATAACTTGTCTCTAGGCAGATTTCAAGAGCAGTTGACAGGAAGGTAGGACAGAGCACATGGCGAGCACATGGTAGCACATGGCAGCCAAAATGGCTGACAGAAATACAAAATGGATTCCACAAAGCGGACAATTTAGCCTCTAAATACAGGCTGTCTTCAGTTAATGCTTAACTTAAATGCTGCCAAATTACAACAGACGACCCTTTCAGCATTGGCTGAAGACATTCGTTTATCTGGGGTAATCTAGATATTCATCCCGTACATCTATTAACATTATTTCGGCCACCTCTTTATTCAACATTTGTTGGGCCTTTGTTTCAGCAATGTTCCCTCTGGCAGGTATACAAGCAGAGATGCAAATGGAGCAAAGCATTGGACCACATTGGATACATACGCAGCATGTAAAGAATATTGTAATTATTACACATAGGATAGTCAGTAGCTTCCAGCCCCAAGCAGAAACAAGAGTCCAAAACCATCCAGCAAAAGTCCAAGTTCCAGTCTCTGGATGAATTTCTGCAGCAATCTTATGCAGTTTTGATATTGCGTCATATACTGAAGGTGAGTGATCTGGTATGAATACACAACAGCTGCTACCGATGATGCGACATGCACCACCTCGATCAGCCAAAATCACGTCTAGCACCATCCTATTCTGGAGTGCTACAATCCTTGCAATCTGTAGTTCCTCTGTAATGTTCCCAAGTGCCATAGCTGTCTGATTAGTAACAGCTTCCACAACACGAGTCAGTCGCCTAATCTTCCTGCTATTTAATGCAGCACCCACAAAGAAAAATAAGCCCAAATTGAAATCAACATATTGTTGTAGGGTAGTGTCGGTTTGGTCAACTTCATCCATACTTATTGTCCTCTTATTTCTGTTTTTGGAAATGTCATTGTACAGTTTAAAATCACGGTGATACAATGCAGGTGCCAGAAACACAGGGGGCAACAGAAAAGATACATAGCAGATTCCTGACCACCCAACAGGTAATTGATAATATCCGTTATTTCCGCACACAAAATACGTATTATGCGAGGCTGTGAAAGTGCTCTTATTGGCACCTTCAATGGTCAGGATTACAGTACACTCGCTCCTCCCCACTGGAATTCTTCCAACACTACAAATACACAAATCTGCTTTAGCTTTTGTCACAGAAATCACAAAAGGTCCAATGTTCTTTATTATTCTCACATTTGTGAAAACATATGGTGTTGAAATATTGTCCGGTTGATACTCTTCCCATTCCCATTTAGTCCCTTTGGCTTGTGGATAACCTTCTTTATTTTGATAACACACTTTATTAAGTTGAAAAATAATCCCACCTACTGAAGGCTTTCCATATGCAAACAAAAGCGCATACCAAGCTTGACAAGAACCATTGTGAGAAAATGGAAGAGGAATAAAAGGTGTTCCTCCTTTCTTTTGATGTGCAGGTATCATCCCACACACCCAACAGTTGGTAGTATTCGTAGCATTGTGAGTATGGTGCAACATCTGGATAAAAGTATTGTTCAGGTAGGATTGTCGATGCTTTTGCTCATGGTAAGGAAGAGTAAAGTAGTGGTGTTCCACGGGTACTGGCGTAGTGGCAACAAAAAGCTGTCGAACAGGAGCCACCTTCTCGATGTACCATGTAATTGCTGCCATAGCCACCATAGCAACAACAAACCCTACAGCACAAATGATTTGTTTTTTCATTTTAGCAGCAGTAATGATTGATCTTTCTGAAAACTTGTTGAAAACAGTCGTTGGAGCTCTTCTCCCTGGGCAGCCGCTGATTTCTTCACCATGGGCCAAAGTGGGTGTCACTACACTAATACAGGGCTGATCCCCCTCCCCTTGCCACAATGGCTCTCCGTTTCACTAACCCAGGGTGGTAGCTCAACCAGTCTTTTTCAAAACTGCAGATCCTTTCCTCGGTCTCAATTGATATCTGGATACTCCAGTGATCGTGTGGTCCGGGAAGACTTCCGCAGATTCGTCAGGTGAGATAGCTTGGCCTTTCTCCGTCTCCAGAATCTCTCGATGGTCGGTCAACACAGCCGGTTCCACCAAGGCAGGCGACACGCGTTTGCAGTGTGTGCTGTGGATCCAATTCTTTCTGTTTGTCACTCGAACTGCTGTTCTTGTCGCAAGGAGCACCTGCTCTGGTCCTCGCCACCTTGGCTCCAAGCTGTTCGATCTGTCAAAGACCTTGACCATTACATGGTCACCAGGACGGAGTTCGTGGGCCTCACCTGTAGATCTGTCAGGAAGAGCTTCTCGAACCTGTTGATGAATAGAAATCAAACTGTCAGTTAACTGTGCCAAATAATCATTCATCAGAACACAAGGAACATCATGTATGGGGCGTGGCTTAGGAATTCCCCAAATGTTCATTGGTCTCCCAAACACCACCTCATAGGGGGTAAGACCTGATCGTGAATGTGGCACCGATCTTATGGATAGTAATGCCAAAGGTAGTGCATCTGGCCACTTTAGGGACGTGGAAGCCAGTATTTTCGCCAACTTTGTTTTTAGAGTAGCGTTATACCTTTCCACCAATCCTGCTGATTGCGGGTGGAAAACTGTATGGAATTTCTGTTTGATCCCTAATCCTTTCAGGACATGCTCAACAACTTGCCCAATAAAATGAGGTCCATTGTCACTCCACAAAAGTTTACAAACACCGTATCTAGGGAAAAACTCCTTTAGAAGCACCTTTGCTGTGGTGAGAGCAGTATTATCCTTCGTAGGGTATGCCTCTATCCATTTGCTAAAGGCACATACCACCACTAGGACATATTTCAAATTATTGCAGCGTTCGAGTTGGATGTAATCCATCTGCAAAACTTCAAAAGGTGCGGTTGGTGTAGCAAACCCTCCTGTAGGAGTTCGTGTCCCTTTTCCAGGATTATACTGCCAACAGATCAAACAGGACTGTACTACCCTTTTGGCTGTGCTAGCAATTTCAGGATGCTCCCAAACTTGTGTAAGCAATGTAGTTATTGCTAGAGCTCCAACATGTGCCAGCCCATGTGCCATTTGAACCATAGGTTGTAAATAGGCCGCAGGCAATTTCCACTTATTCATTTCTTTGTTACGCCAACAACCCTCATCATCTAATATTCCTTCTTTAGACCATTGCTCAAGCTCTTCCACAGAAGCAGATCTCTGTATATCCAATACTTCCTCTCTAGCATCATGCCAACGCTCAGCTTGTGATTTCACTACGTACATGGGTGTAGTGCTTCGCTGCATCGCAGTCTCACGGGCTACGCGGTCTGCAAAGGCATTGCCTTGTCCTATTTTGTCAGTCACTTTCTTGTGTGCGCTACATTTCATAATAGCAACTTTCTTTGGGTATGTAAGTGCAGTCAAGAGATTATGCACTAACTCTCCGTGTATTATCTGCATCCCATGGGATGTAAGAAAGCCTCTTTCCTTCCAGAGTAGGCCAAAATCATGAACCACTCCAAAAGCATAGCGGCTATCCGAGTAAATGTTCACACACAAGTCAGTGCTAAGCTCACATGCTCGTGTCAAAGCTATTAGTTCAGCTGCTTGAGCCGACTTCTGAGGTATGCGAGCTGTTTCCACTACTGTCTCAAGCGTGGTAATTGCATAAGCAGCTGAAGTCGTGCCATCTGGTAACTTCAAACAGGACCCATCAACCCACAGTTCCCCATCTACATCTGGAAGGGGCGTATCTTGCAAATCGATGCGACCCTTTGTCTGTTCCTCAGTAAGGAATATACAATCGTGAGGCTCCTTTGGCTGAGACTGAGTCGCAGGATATGGCAACAAAGTGGCGGGGTTCAGTGTCGCACATCTTTTCAAGGTAATATGAGGTGCTAGCAGTGTCAATTCGTATCCTGTCAAACGAGCACTAGTTAAGTGCTGAGTCTTAGTCTGATTCAAAAGGGCATCTACTGCATGGGGTACTAGCACCAACAGTTTGTGTGACAAAACTATCCCTTCACTCTGACGTATGGACACAGCCGTCGCTGCAACTGAACGGAAACACCCAGGCAATGCACGAGCAACAGGGTCAAGAACTGCAGAAAGGTATGCACAAGGACGCTGTTTGTCCCCGTGTGTCTGTACTAAAACTGACAATGCACATCCTTCTTTCTCATGTACATAGAGTGTAAAAGCCTTCGTGTAATCTGGTGTGCCTAACACTGGTGCAGAGCAAAGAGCTTGTCTCAACTGACAAAAAGCATTTTGACATTCATCTGTCCATGGAAGGGGGATCGGAGTGTTTTTAGTCAAAAGTGCTAGCAAGGGTTTAACAATGTGTGAAAAACCCAATATCCATTGCCTGCAAAACGAAGTCAGACCAATGAATGCACGGACATCTTTCTGCGTGGAAGGTACTGGGGTGTCTAAAATTGCTTGAATGCGATCTGGTGTCAGTGCACGGCCCTCCTTAGACAGAAGGTGTCCTAAATAGGTCACCTTCGGTCTACAATATTGCAATTTCTTTCGTGATACTTTATGGTGGTGTGTAGCAAGAAAAGAAAGCAAAGACAAAGTGCATTTCTCACACTGCTCAGGTGTATCGGCTGCCAACAAGATGTCATCGACATATTGTATGAGAGCCACTCCTTTAGGCAAGGTAAAGGAATCAAGCTGTCTTTTTAATGCTTGACTGTAAATACTAGGACTCTCAGTATAGCCTTGAGGAACTCTACAAAATCTGTATGATCTATTATTCAAAGTGAAACCGAACAAATATCGGCTATCAGGATGAATAGGAATCGAGAAGAAAGCGTTCTTCAGATCAATTACAGAAAATGTAGTTGCTGTTGGAGGGACCAAGGTAAGCAATGTCGTTATGTCAGATACTACAGGGTACTGTGGTACTACAATCTTGTTGACTTCTCTCAAATCGATAATAAATCTATAAATCCTAGTGTCAGTATCTTTTTTCAAAATGGGAAGAATCGGACTATTGCAAATATTGTAAGGAACTTCTTCCACAACCCCCACCTTAATTAAGTCATGTACAATACGTGTGAGTGCTTCTTCTCCTTCTCGAGAAATTTTATACTGAGGCAGTCTTGGCAATAAAGCGCCCTCCTTGACACTAATATGTACTGGTGGAATAACCATTTGCCCTACATCAGTGTCCGAAGTAGCCCACAAAGTACTAGGGAGTGAGGCTAGTGCAATGTCCTCTTTAACAATACAAGATCTCTCAATCATAGGGTAGTTGTCATTCAAAATAACCCGTACTCCTTCCGGAGAACACCTTATCGTAGCCCTGAAATATTTAAGCATATCAAGACCCACAATATTGTCTGGTGTGTTTGGAGAAAGCAAAAACGGACATGGAGCAGTAAACTTATCAATATCAAATGCAAGTGGTTGTGACAATGGGCTAAGGGAAGGTGTTCCATCGAAACCTATCGATGTAATGGTTAAGCCAGACAGGGGAGCCCTTGGAACCAATTGTTTAGACAAGGCGCTACGAGTAGCTCCTGTATCAACCAGAAACTGATCAGTAGAACCCAAAACATGTGCTGTAACATAGGGACCCCTCTGATCTACTGGAACTTCAATTGATTCCTTACCCCATCCTAGGCAATCCTATGCATAAGCAGAATCTTGAAAATCAGAGGGCGCATAGTCAGACATTTGATATTGGTTCCTTCTATCAAAAGTGTTAAACCCATTCTGCCCACGTGTATTAGCATCAAACCGAGCACGATCATTCGCGCTTCCTCTAGGCCCTTGATATCCTGAACGATTTCTCATTTGTCCCCGACCACGTAGATTCTGCTGAGCACGCAGCACTGGACAATCAGAAAGCCAATGTCCAAATTTTTTGCAGTACGCACACTGATCAACAGACAAATTCGAACGGGCAGAGGAAGGAAAGGACGAACCATAAGATCCACGTCCACCTCTATCATTACCTCTAGAAGGCGGACCATAAGCTTGAGCCAACATAACCTTTGTTTTCAACTCTTTAGACTTTTTGTCCTCATTACCTTTGGCTTCTAATTCTTGCCGCTCATAATACTGGGCCATAGTTAAAAGAGAAACCGGAGAAGATGTAGTCCATGAACTCTCACTGGCCTTTAAGCGACTAGCTATTCCTGGCAAAAGGTTTGCGACATATTTATCGACAAACAGATGCCTACCCGTGTCATCTGTCAATGACTGGCCACTAAAATCGTGAAATGCTTCTTCAAAGCGTGTGAAGAAGTCAGAAACTGATTCATCTACCTTTTGCTTGCAAGACGCTAGCACTGTCCAATCTATCTTTTTAGGGGGAATGATCGTCTTTAACTTAACTAATATAGCTGCCGGAAGATTTAAAATTAACTGACACGGTTTCTGTGCAGGTTCTCTATCTTCATCTAACCGCTCTAAATCTTTCCACAATGCTCCAAATGTCGCATTATCATCTATTTTACGCACAGTTCTCCACATATCAGGCGGTAATATTAATCCAAAGAACAAATCAATATCAGACAGAGTCATAGTACAAGAGCTGATTGCACCCTCAACTTCCTCATAAAAGGCTGCTGGATTCTTTCGCGGGTCAGGCAATGCATTTTTAAGGGCCATAACATCTGCTCTATTCCAAGGAGTGTAAACCCAATTATAAATAAAGTACCCTTTCGCATTAAGAGAAGTCTTATCATCCTCTGTACCCGTTCCTTTAGGAGGAACATATAAAGGCGCGGCTTCCCGCATGGGTTTCACATGAATTACAGCATTCTTATCTGTTTCAGGAGTAGAAGTTCGTGCCATGCTGATCTGAGATGCTAGTGCAGCTGTTTCTGCTGCCTTTTTCTCCTCTCGCAAACGGGCTGCTTCAACACGCAGTTTAACCAAGCGTCTGATCGTGTCAGCCACCTGGGAGAAGACAAAAAGACCGTCACGTAATTGTTTACAATCAGCTGCTACATCATTGGGCTCCACTTCTACCGAATACTTCCTAAATTGTTCAATAACCTCTGCAGCAAATGTATCGGTAAAATATATTTGCTCCCTTTCCTGCCATCCTTTTATACTATCTAAAAGTTCAGAGGCAGTGGTAGTACTACGAACGGCTTTACGCGCAGTAGATCTAATGTCAGATGCACGCTCAGCAGATAGCATGGAACGAGTTTCTCGAGCTTTGTCCTGGTCTGAAAAAGAGTCCTCATCTGACTCATGAGGAGCAGAAGAAAAAATATACGGAGGTGGAGAACGATCTAATAACAGGAAATCATCTTGCGGTTTATTAAGGATAGGATAAAGGGGCTGCCTAACAGCATATTGGCCAGTTACCTGTAAATGGCGTTCCCTATCTTCCCTCTCTTTAATTTCTCTCATCTCCTTGTTTTTTAACTCTAATGCTTTCGCATAAATGGTCTTTCGCTGTTCTTTATCAATCAAGGCTTGTTCACGCTTCATTCGCTCACGCACTTCTTTCTCCCACATTCGCACACAATCAAACATATCTTGCCTAGTCTTTCGTTTAAACATACATTGTTCCACATACTGAATTTTTCGCAAATCAAATGACCCATACATAGGCCAACGCAACTCAGGATCTTTACTAGTATATTTGTTCCATAACGTGCAGTACATTATAGAAGAAATACCATACTTAATATACATATCCCTATTAGGCGTCCCCTCCGGGAGGCTGGTTGTGCTTCGTCAAGTCTCAAATTGGTACCACTACAAAAGCAACACATCCTACGAAGTGTGCTGAAAACAGGCATGCCAAAAAATAGTGCAAAATATGCAGTATTATAATCAAAGTAGCGCTTAAGGTACTCTTCATACGTTGCGCTGTTCAAACAATTTTAAATAGAGAAAATTCTCCTCATTACCTGCCTATATGCATTGCAATACATATATAATTACAAAACAGATTCCAAAATTGGCCAATTATACAAACAAAGCCACAGTAAGTGTTACTAAAACTACCTTACCAATCAAAGGCATCAAACCAACAGCAAGTGCCGCAAAACGGCTCTTACCAATCAAATGGTGTCCAGGTTCCAACTGCCAAGTTCTCAAATCGACCAAATGGTCACTGCACGGCGAATCAACAGAAGAGATCTCAGTCAAGGACCGGCGCCGCCGGGATGGTCAGATCAGAAAGAAAGGAAAAACGCCGTGGGTGCCAAGACTCTGGTGTCTCCTCAGGCAGCGATCGCGTCCAAAAGCGAGATTCCAATCCTTCGTCGCGACCAGTCCTTCGGGCATCCGAGTCGTTGATGAGTCCCACGTTGGAAGCGCCAATTTGTTGTAGTGAGCCTCAGCAAGGCCTACCAGTGCTTAGGGGTTCTCCCTTCTCTGCACAGAGTCCTCAGACACTTAGGAAGAAGTTGGCACAGAAACTGAAATATAAAAGACAGAGTTTATTAAACCTCATGAGGTGGAGCTAACATTCACACATCACCCTTCAGTAATGCATGAAGTAGCACACTGAATGGCAGGATCCTGGTCCTTTTATACCCACACAGGGGCTCAAATGAAGGCGGTACTAACACAAATGCTGGTTTTAGGTACATATAAGGTCATACAGAGAATGCACAGTCGACAAGTGGGTGGAGCTAACAGTTTCTACTTTTAGCAGACACATCCTGACATTTATAAACTCGGAACAGCTGCAAGCTCAACTGAGCATGTGCAAAGCAAGAGGAACTAAATATAACTTGTCTCTAGGCAGATTTCAAGAGCAGTTGACAGGAAGGTAGGACAGAGCACATGGCGAGCACATGGTAGCACATGGCAGCCAAAATGGCTGACAGAAATACAAAATGGATTCCACAAAGCGGACAATTTAGCCTCTAATACAGGCTGTCTTCAGTTAATGCTTAACTTAAATGCTGCCAAATTACAACAGCACGACTTCTTGGGAGACCCAGAAGAGGATGCACTTGCAAATGTGCTCGGTGTCCAGGGGTCACGGTCTCAAGTCACCCACGATAGCCACGGGCCTCAGCTTTGCTGGGGACTCAGGGTAGCCTCGGGGAAGTCTGAGAATCCACATCTGGTGATGCGATGACTTCGGCGTCCGACGGGAGCTTCAGAAATGCGAACCGGACAGATGCTTCTTTGGTGCCTGCCAAGCAGGGGAGTCACTCCTTGACCCCAAGGGAGATTCTTCTGTCCTCTAATCGTGAGTAGAGCGTCGAAGGTCCAGGATTCTGTTTCAGAGTTTCGTCCAGGGATAATCTAAAGTCCTAAGGACTGGGTTCCTATCTTTATACTAAAGATAGGGGTTGGATAACTCTGAGGCCCCACCTATGGGTGGGTCAGGGCAGAGGGGTGGCTACACCCCTTTCCCTTTGTCCAGTTCTCACCAAAGCAGGGGCTGCAAGCCCCTGATCCGGTTTGAACTGGGGTATGCACAGGGACACCAAATGTGCCCCCAGTGCAGGACTTCAAAGCACACATATGGTGCTCCCGCCCAGCCCCAATACACATTATCCTGTCTGGGGAGGTGGTCACACCTCCCTGGGACAGGAAACCTATTGCCAGGCCTCCCCTGCCGGAGTTTCGTCCAGCAGCAGGAGGCCAGACTCGTGTCTGTGGCAGTAGCATCCATTTTGTGATGCCAGGGCTTTGGAGAGAAGTTACCGGGTTAGTCAGGGTTAACATGTCTTTCCCTCTAGAAGGGTGGAATGCTACCCCCGCCGCCAGAATTGGCGGGGGGGTAGTATTCCAAGATGTTTGACACCAAACACGACATGTTTAGGTGCAGCCATTCCAAAGTTAGCATTTTACCGCGAGGATATAATGCGCTTAAGAGTATATGGTCAGGCTGCACTACAAACAGCATCAGAGATGGTCCCCGAACGCTGCAGAGGGGCACTGCTCATGCAGGGGCACCCTCTCACATAGGAACCATGCACTCTGCCTTTAGGATTGATAAGGCCTGCCTTAGGAGTGACTTATAGGTTTATATGTGTGTATGTATTTAGTGATATAGGTAACCTATATCACAGTAAGGGTGCATGCACCACCTTACCCAGGCTGCAGTAGCAGACCTGTGGTGTCAGTTTGGATGGCCTTCCAGGGGTGGCATAACATGCTGCAGCCCCTGGCAGGCCTCTGAGGTACCTATGCCCTTGGTACATAGTATACCATATACTAGGGACTTATAAGGGCACTCCAGATCCCAATCAGTGATGTGCCTAAGGCACATGGAAACCATTTTAGAGAGGAAGCAGCTAGGCTGGGGTTCTGATTAGCAGGGCCCCAGCCAGACTAATGTCGAAAAACAGTGAAGCATCAGCAAAAAGTGGGGGTACCCATGTGAAGCAGATCCTACTCTCCTACACAACCCCCCCCAAACGTAGGGACATTAAAATAACCTTGCCCAGTTAAGTCTTCATGTTGTAAGTGGAAATACCTAGAGAGTCCACCTGCATTCGCATGGTTACTCCCAGGCCTATGTTCCACTGTAAAGTCCATCCCCTGTAGGGAAATGGACCACCTAAGCAGTTTGGGGTTTTCACCCTTCATTTGTTTTAGCCATAAGAGGGGCTTATGGTCTGTCTGAACCAGGAAGTGTGTACCAAACAAGTATGGCCTCAACTTCTTCAGAGCCCAGACCACAGCAAAGGCCTCCCTCTCTATGGCTGACCAACGTTTCTCTCTAGGGGTCAGCCTTCTGCTAATGAAAGCTACTGGCTGATCCTGACCTTCTTCATTCAATTGTGACAGTACAGCCCCTACCCCCAATTCAGATGCATCAGTTTGAACAATGAACTTCTTGGAGTAATCAGGACTCTGCAGAATTGGAGCAGTGCACATGGCCTGCTTGAGGTCATCAAATGCCTTTTGACAGCTAGCTGTCCACTGAACCTTTTGGGCATTTTCTTAGAAGTTAAGTCATTCAGGGGTGTCACTATTGATCCATACCCCTTGACAAATCTCCTATAGTACCCAGTCAGGCCTAAGAAGGCTCTCACCTGAGTCTGGGTAGTGGGAGCAGTCCAGTCCATGATGGTCTGGATCTTACTCTGCAAAGGTTGAACCTGGCCTCCACCCACAAGGTGGCCCAGGTACACAACCTGACTCTGCCCTATCTGGCACTTAGTGGCCTTGATAGTCAGGCCTGCCTTTTGCAGGGCCTGTAAAACATTCCTGAGGTGGACCAGGTGATCCTCCCAGGTGGAGCTAAAGACAGCAATATCATCTAGATATGCTGCACTATAGGCTTCCAGACCTGTGAGAACTGTATTCACCAACCTCTGGAAAGTGGCAGGTGCATTCTTCAGACCAAAGGGCATTACCACAAATTGATAATGCCCACTAGGGGTTGAGAATGCTGTTTTGGGCTTTGCAGTATCAGCTAGTCTGATCTGCCAGTAGCCAGCTGTTAGGTCAAATGTGCTGAGATATTTGGCAGAGGCCAAAGTATCTATGAGCTCATCTGCCCTGGGTATTGGATGGGCATCAGTCCTAGTGACTGCATTGAGACCCCTGTAGTCCACACAAAACCTCATCTCTCCTTTTCCACCACTGGTGTGAGGTTTTGGTACAAGGACCACTGGACTAGCCCAAGGGCTATCTGAGGGTTCAATAACTCCCAATTCCAACATTTTCTGGACTTCAGTCCTGATACAGTCCCTGACATGGTCAGGTTGCCTATAAATCTTGTTTTTAATAGGCAGACTGTCCCCAGTGTCCACTTCATGAGTGCACCAGGTGGTCTGACTGGGTGTCAGTGAAAACATATGTCTAAACTGATTGAGGACTTGCCTGCAATCAGTTTGTTGCTGGGTAGTGAGGCTGCCTGCCAAGGCTATACCATCAACTGACCCATCGTCAGGGTTCTGTGAGAGCAGGTCAGGGAGTGGGTCACTCTCTTCCTCCTGCCCTTCATCAGTAGCCATGAGCAAGCCCATGTCTGCCCTGTCCACATATGGTTTTAACCTGTTGACATGGAGAACCCGGTGGGGACTCCTGGGTGTTCCTAGGTCTACTAAATAAGTGACCTCACCCTTCTGCTCAACAATAGTGTGGGGTCCACTCCATTTGTCTTGGAGAGCTGCTGGGGCCACTGGCTCCAACACCCACACCTTCTGTCCTGGCTGGTAAACAGTCAGAACAGCCTTTTGGTCATGCCAGGCCTTTTGAAGTTCCTGGCTAGCCTCAAGGTTTTTGGTTGCCTTTTTCATGTACTCAGCCATCCTGGAGCGGAGACCAAGTACATAGTCCACTATATCTTGCTTTGGGGGCTTGAGAGGTAACTCCCATCCTTCCTTCACCAAGCACAGTGGACCCCTCACAGGGTGGCCAAACAGAAGTTCAAAAGGGCTGTAACCAACCCCCTTCTGAGGCACCTCCCTATATGCGAATAAAAGGCAGGGCAAGAGTATGTCCCATCTACGCCTAAGCTTTTCTGGGAGCCCTTTAATCATGCCCTTCAAGGTTTTGTTGAATCTCTCAACTAAACCATTGCATTGTGGGTGATAGGGTGTGGTGAACTTATAAGTCACTCCACACTCCTTCCACATTGCTTTTAAGTACCCAGACATGAAGTTAGCACCCCTGTCTGAGACTACCTCCTTAGGAAAGCCCACTCTTGAGAAGATTCCCAGGAGGGCCCTTGCCACCACAGGTGCTGTAGTGGTCCTGAGGGGAATAGCTTCTGGGTACCTGGTGGCATGATCCACTACCACCAGGATAAACCTGTGCCCAGAGGCTGTTTGGGGATCCATGGGACCAACAATGTCAATCCCTACCCTTTCAAAGGGCACCCCCACCACAGGTAGTGGTATCAGGGGGCCTTTGTAGTGCCACCTGCCTTGCCACTGGCTTGGCAGGTTACATAGGAGCGACAAAACTCCTTGCTGTCTTCAGACATGTGGGGCCAGTGAAAGTGAGGGACAATTCTGTCCCAAGTCTTGTTCTGGCCCAGGTGACCTGCTAAGGGAATATCATGGGCTAGGGTCAATAGGAAGCCCCTGAACTTCAAAGGTATTACCAACCTCCTGGTAGCACCAGGCTTGGGGTCTCTACTCTCTGAGTACAGGAGTCCATCATCCCAGTACACTGTATGGGGACCACTAGCTTTCCCAGCAGCCTCAGCAGCAGCTTGCTGTCTGAGGGGTTCAAGGGAGGGGCAGCTCTGCTGCTCCTGGCTCAGATCTGCCCTAGAAGGTCCCCCTGTCCCCAAGAACTCAACCTGGTCAGGTTCCAGTTCCTCTGGGACAGTTCCTTCTTCAGGGCTGAGATCATCCCCCTCAAGGGACTGATCTTCCTCCTGAGCCAAGGGGAAGGCACTGCCTTAACCCTACTACTCCTCCTCTTGGAAGGCACTTGGTCCATTCTTCCAGAATCCAAGGCCTGTTCAGTGCTAGACATTTTGGCTTGTGACCTGGTCACAGCAAACACATCTGCAGGGATCCCCAGCATTTCTGCATGGGTCCTGAGCTCCACTTCTGCCCAAGCAGAAGTCTCTAAGTCATTGCCAAGCAAGCATTCGACTGGTAGGTTTGCACTTACCACAACCTTCTTAAGGCCAGTTACCCCTCCCCAGGAGAAGTTAACAACTGCCAGAGTATGGTCTGTTCTGACATTGCTAGCATTGGTCACTTGGTACATTTCACCAAGTATAACTTGCCCAGGATTCACAAGGTCTTGTGTCACCATTGTGACACTTGCCCCTGTGTCCCTAAATGCCAAAGCCTCACGTCCATTGATTAAAGGCTGTTGTCTGTACTTGCCCAGATTACTGGGACTCATAGAGGAGGGCACATCCATGCCTCCATCACAGACTAACACAGCCTGAGTCAGTTCTCTGACTAGGTCAGAGCCCAACTCAGTACCCAGGGTGAACCCTACTAAACCCTTGGCTGGAGCACTCCCACCAACTGTAACTGTACTAGGGGGAACAGGTGCCTTAGGGGCATTGGTGGGTGCTGGACTTGAGTCTTTGGACTTGGTGCAATCACTGGTCCAGTGGGTCTTTTGCTTACAGACCTTGCACCATGGTTTTCTTTGGCCTTTCCCTTTGGTAGACTGTGAATCCCCACCAGAAGAAGATTTTTGGGGGCCTGATGAAGACTTTTGATCTTTACCCTTCTCCCCACCCTTTTCAGAGTTCTTAGCATCTTGCTTCTTGGTTTCCCCACCTTGGTTCTGTACCTTCTGCTTCACCCTGGTTCTGACCCATTTGTCTGCCTTCTTTCCCAATTCTTGGGGAGAGGTCAGATCAGAGTCTACCAGGTATTGATGCAACAGCTGATTTTGACAGTTATTAAGAATCTGCTCCCTCATTATCAGATTGTACAATCCTGAGAAGTCACACACCTTACTGCCCATCAACCAGCCTTCCAGAGCCTTGGCAGAACAATCCACATAGTCTACCCAGTCTTGAGTCTGTGCTTTTTGGGTATCTCTGAACTTCAACCTGTACTGTTCAGTGGTTAGGCCAAACCCATCAATAAGAGCACTCTTCAAGACCTTGTAATTGTCAGCATCCTCCTCTCTAACAGTGAGGAGCTTATCTCTACCTTTGTCAGCAAAGGAGAGCCACAAGATTGCTGCCCACTGCTCCTGAGGGACCTTCTGTACCTTACAGGCCCTCTCTAGAGCAGTTATCCACTTGTGGATGTCATCCCCATTCTGATAGGGAGGGACAATCTTGCTCAGGTTCCTATGGTCATAGGACCTTTCCCTATCTCTAGGGACATGGCTGCCACCATGGGACTCTAGTCCCAACTTTCTTCTCTCTCTAAGGAGATCTAGGGATTCCCTATCTAAAGCCAATTGCTTTTTCTGATTTCCAGCTGAGTTTCCTCATACTGGACCAGTCTGTCTCTTCTCTCATGAGAGGATTCCCTCCTGTGAGAGGAGATAGAGCTCCCTATGGAGGTGCCAGAGTGGTTAGACTCCTGAGAAGGAGATCTAGACTTCCTGGGCACACTCTTAATCCTTCCTGGGGGACAAAGAGGGCATCATTCTGATCATCCTCATCATCTTCCACAGGAGGGATTGGGTTATCCAGGTCAGGGTCATTGTCACCCTCCTGGCCAGTCTCAGAGGGGGGCTGGGGGTATTGGTACCCCTGGCCTCCTCCTCTTCCTCTGCCCCACCCTCAGCTCCTACCCCTTCAGTCCCCAAGGGCTTACTAAGGTCATAAGCCACCAACAACTCCTTGAGGTGTTGGGTGGTGGGGCTTTGGCCTGTCCTTAGTTTTCTCAAGTTACATAAAGCTCTCAATTCCAAGAATGGGAGTGTATCATACTTGGAGGGTGGAAGCTCAATGGCTTCCTGCAAGGATTCTTTAGATCCTCCCCTTAAAGACATTACTAGTGTGGTGTGGTGTATGCACTACCTACTCTAGTGTGGCCTACTAAACTCTCTTGAGTTGTAGAAAGGGTTGTGCTATCCCTTAACACACAACTCTAAGTTCAGTAGAACTTACTGTATTCTAAGCTTAAATTATATGTACCTTAGGTACCTTTAGTGGTTTTCAGTTGATCAATTCAATTGAGATTATCTGGTAAAACAATAGCAAGCTGGAATCCCACACGCTGCACACCAATGTGAGAAGTTGGCCTGGCATATGCTGTCCACTAATTATAGTGGGCACCTTGCACCAGTCCAAACAACCCCTTATTGGAGATAGGTTAAAGACAACCTTATTGAAAGCTATCCTAGTGGTAGCTATGGAGAGCAGCCTTCAGGCTAAGTCTTGAAGGAATGTAAAGCAGCTTGTTTTACCAGTCTATAATCTCTTGAGTGACCAAATGAAAGAGCACCACACCAGGTATATATTCAAAATATATGTATTTATTGCTAAACACACCCCTCTAGTCTCTTTATGAGGCTAGAGTTCGAAGTACATAAGTTAGAAGTTATTAAATCACAGTAATAGCACAAATACACGTTTGGGCCCTAGGGGCGTACCAAACCATATACCAATAAAGTGGTATGCGAACCACGACTGAACTAGACACTAGGCCTAGAGCCTCTAGAAGTGCTTGGACCACAAGGAACCACCCAAGGTAGTGACACAGGGGACCCACGGGAGACGCGTGCAGTGTAAATACACAACCGCGATACGCCGTTGACTTCTATGGAGAAAGTCGGGATCGGGAAATTAGAGAAAAGGGACACTTAAAAGAGGACTAGGACAAAACCCTTTGAGATCTAGGACTTTGAAGAGTCTCTACCCACGGGAGCACCGGAGTACTCGTGTTACCTCACCCAGGGAAGCCGGGTGCATAGGTGCCTTTCGGGGTCGGGTTTCGTCGTCGATTCGAATGGCGATCTGCTGCAAAGTGCTGCTGGCGGCCAAGAGAAAAGTGTCCGGGTGGATCCAAGAGTGGATCGGAGTTCTGAAGAACCTGAAAGCAGAGGGGACAGAGTCTGGGTCACTAGCCAGTGACCAGGAAGGCGATGGACAGATGCCCACCGATGTCGAGTGCTTCAGGTGCGTTGATGGTCGTCTTGACTCATCAGCCACGAGGTCCAGGAGGTGTTGTCGGCAACCAGGAGCAGGATTCGGGCTGGTACATGATGTTTGTCGAGTGCTGAGGTGTCGGCAACCGGATTGGACCCAACATGCCTTGGCAACGGCAAGTCTCGGTGAAGATGTAGATCGTCGATGGTGCAGACCAGCAAGGTCTGTGGAACTCACCCAGCGAAGGTAAGTGAGGGCAGACCTGGAGCAACCAGGATTCCAAGTTAGAAAAGGATTGGCCTTTGTTAAGGGCTACTAGCCAACAGGCTAGCGACCGCGAAGGAGCCTCGTGACGCCGCACGTGGATCTGGCTTACAGGACACTCGTGGAGTGGGAGCCAGTGATCTTCGGTGCATGTGGTGCTGGAGGCTAGGGCTACTCGGAGCCCAAAGCACGACTTCTTGGGAGACCCAGAAGAGGATGCACTTGCAAATGTGCTCGGTGTCCAGGGGTCACAGTCTCAAGTCACCCACGATAGCCAGGGGCCTCAGCTTTGCTGGGGACTCAGGGTAGCCTCGGGGAAGTCTGAGAATCCACCTCTGGTGATGCGATGACTTCGGCGTCCGATGGGAGCTTCAGAAATGCGAACCGGACAGATGCTTCTTTGGTGCCTGCCAAGCAGGGGAGTCACTCCTTGACCCCAAGGGAGATTCTTCTGTCCTCTAATCGTGAGTAGAGCGTCGAAGGTCCAGGATTCTGTTTCAGAGTTTCGTCCAGGGATAATCTAAAGTCCTAAGGACTGGGTTCCTATCTTTATACTAAAGATAGGGGTTGGACTACTCTGTGGCCCCACCTATGGGTGGGTCAGGGCAGAGGGGTGGCTACACCCCTTTCCCTTTGTCCAGTTCATGCCAAAGCAGGTGCTGCAAGCCCCTGATCCGGTTTGAACTGGGGTATGCACAGGGACACCAAATGTGCCCCCAGTGCAGGACTTCAAAGCACACAGATGGTGCTCCCGCCCAGCCCCAATACACATTATCCTGTCTGGGGAGGTGGTCACACCTCCCTGGGACAGGAAACCTATTGTCCAGGCCTCCCCTGCCGGAGTTTCATCCAGCAGCAGGAGGCCAGACTCGTGTCTGTGGCAGTAGCATCCATTTTGTGATGCCAGGGCTTTGGAGAGAAGTTACCGGGTTAGTCAGAGTTAACATGTCTTTCCCTCTAGAAGGGTGGAATGCTACCCCCGCCGCCAGAATTGGCGGGGGGTAGTATTCCAAGATGTTTGACACCAAACACGACATGTTTAGGTGCAGCCATTCCAAAGTTAGCATTTTACCGCGAGGATATAATGCGCTTAAGAGTATATGGTCAGGCTGCACTACAAACAGCATCAGAGATGGTCCCCGAATGCTGCAGAGGGGCCCTGATCATGCAGGGGCACCCTCTCACATAGGAACCATGCACTCTGCCTTTAGGATTGATAAGGCCTGCCTTAGGAGTGACTTATAAGTTTATATGTGTGTATGTATTTAGTGATATAGGTAACCTATATCACAGTAAGGGGTGCATGCACCACCTTACCCAGGCTGCAGTAGCAGACCTGTGGTGTCAGTTTGGATGGCCTTCCAGGGGTGGCATAATACATGCTGCAGCCCCTGGCAGGCCTCTGAGGTACCTATGCCCTTGGTACATAGTATATCATATACTAGGGACTTATAAGGGCACTCCAGATCCCAATCAGTGATGTGCCTAAGGCACATGGAAACCATTTTAGAGAGGAAGCAGCTAGGCTGGGGTTCTGATTAGCAGGGCCCCAGCCAGACTAATGTCGAAAAACAGTGAAGCATCAGTAAAAAGTGGGGGTACCCATGTGAAGCAGATCCTACTCTCCTACATTCACTGCATATGAAAGTGCAGATAAATCGCTTTCAAACAGATGAAATATATATAGAATGCACTGCCGAAATCGTAGATCTTCACAATACATTCTTGTTGATCGGTACTCTGAAGCTGGAATCTGTACAGCTCGCTCATCAAATCGTCCACCTTCGCCAGTGGGGAATAGCTGTGGAAAACAACGAGCTTGTAAACTTTTTTCCCATACACTCATGGGAGTTCCCTTTGCTTCTTTCATTTGAAACAATTCAATACTGTTTCCTATTATTTCTTTCAAATGCAGAGGATGTGTTGTATAATGTTCATAAATCACTTCACTCATGGACTTGTCCACTTTTTCAATTTGGTCACTAGAGATTAGCGTTTCATCTTGTAAGCATATTACTTGTTCATCAACATTTACATTCTTATAATAAATATTATTCTGTGCCAGATATAATGTAGCCTTTTGAAGTTTATGAACATCTACAAACTCCTGCTAGATTTTTCTACTTTTTGTTGGTACACTATTTACCAGAATAACTACTGGCTCATTTTCCTCTCTCTATTCACCATCAGTTTCAATGTTTTTTTCTTAAAATCTAAAGGTAAGTACACAACTCTTCCTTTGAGACCTTTTTGCAAATCTGTTGGTGGCAGCTTGCCTATTTTAGGCTCCATACGAACTATGGCCTGAAATGGGTGTACAGATTGAATAAGAATAGAATCATTTATACATTTATACATTTAAACCTGCCATTCCTGAGGAATAGGTGTCAACTCTAAGTTGTTATGTACTGCTCTAGCTGGCATTTTGTTTTCTTCTGATTTGTTATAACAGTACTTACAAATAACTTGATCACTAGCCACTCAAACTGACCTTCTACAAACAAATTAAGACAAAATTGCTGCCACTTATCATTGTTTTCTTTTTCATTTTTTAAATATAAATAAACATTCCTAGTTTGAATTCTATAGCGAGTATGTAGACAACAAATACACATATAGTTTGGTTTTTCAAATGAAACAGTGTTAAACTTTGTAATTTCTTCTGCAGACTCATCAATACTAATCTCTTCCTCATGTTCTATAACACCTACACTTATCATCATTAAATACTTTATTGCAGTCAAAAGACCATAGAAGGGCATATACAATAAACAAACAATAAGTAAAAACATACCTATTGTTTTTTTTATAGTACACATATCAAAATCTCAGTTTCACTACACTCATCTTCAGAACCGAAAAAACGAAACTGTATATCATCACAAACTATCTGTACAGAACCGTGCAAAAGAGCTATATTCATTTCACTTAAACCTAATGCAGTAGTTTTTGCATAGTAAAGTCTCCTTACTAAGATCCGCATTTCAGAGTGGTGTACAGCTAACAGCTAATACTCTTAAATGATGAGAAGTAATTTGGCCACTTTTCATGAAAGAAAAGCCAGAGAATGACCCTGCAACTTAGTATATTTTCTTATTTTACATAGATCTAGTCCTTGTAACATCTTAATCTTCTGTTTAACACTTTTTTTTGCATATTGTCGTAAAGAAATTTGTAATATGTCTATGGACTCCTGTTGAATACTGCAAATAGTGCTACAATTCCACTTATATACAGGAAATAGTGCTACAACCCGCTTATATACAGGAGCTTGTGTACGCTTCCCTTGAACTGCTTCAGCTATTACTTCTTCTACTTCTTCTACATTCCTAGGAACCATTTTTTCCTTTGGAATGGGAGAGCCATTTTTCAACTCATAACATCGACCACTAGTATCAACTGCATGTACTCTTGAAAGTAACTTTCTTCATTAAAGAAAGGCTCAGTACTGGAAGTGTGCTTCCATTTACCAGTAAAAGATTTACAAAAGTTACTTCCATTAACAAATCTTTTTCTTTTGCTTTTCTCCTTCATAAACACCATTGTTTTATCCAATGTTCTCTTTCTCTACAATATAAATATAAATAATTTTCGTTTCAATTCAAAAGCTCGATCTAGTACACTTTCACTGTTGGGTTATAGGATGGCTCTAACAAGAGCCGTTGTGTTCATTATGACTTTGTTGCAGCTACATGTAGGTCCGGATGCACAGCTTAAGGTTGTTGAGAAACACTCGGTTCCCTTCATCTATGAAGTGAACTCCATCACTTCTGTAGATGTTATGCATGTCAAAACGTAGATTGTTGTTATAGATAGAGCCCATGTTATGGTCTCTGAGGTAAGCTGAAACAGCTTTATTAACATGCTTCCTAGCTTTGTCAATCTGTGGATAGAATTGATTTGACCACTTTCATTTCTGTCTTTGGCATATATTAGAGTACACCAAGACAGTGTGAGGGAAAAGCAACATCACATGTGCAAAGGTGTCTTTCATTAGCATTTCCAGACCTACCCCAGTCAATGTGCCTAGGTCATTGCCACCACAGTGCACAATCATGGGGTCAGGGGGTTGGAGATGCAAAAATGTTTTAACCAAAGGCATCAATTGGTGCCACTTTAATCCTCTCTGTGCAATCCATTTAATATCCACATTTTGCAAGGCTAGGTCCTTGTCAATACCTCTATTTTCAGGATACCTTTTGCCCCAGAAAACATAGCTGTGTCCTACAATCCACACTGTAAGCATTTTGAAGGGATGTGTGGAAGGAATCAAAAGACGTCTGTAGCTCAGGTAGTCAGTTGGTAGAATGAGAGGTATCTAAAATGGTGAAGAAGTTGCTGTTTTAGAAAAAAGCAGATAACTGATTGGTTGTTTATAAACATTGTGAACTCAAAAATAGGATGGATGTTACTTTGCTGAAGAAGCATCTTTCTGATTGGTTATAGAAAAAAGTTTGAAAGGTACAGTAGATAGGATAAGCTAGTATTTTTCAAAAGTCAACCACGCGTGCTATTTGCATTTCTAAGCTAGTGTGCTGCATTTGAAAATATGGTGAACTTGTAACCTGCTGGTACAATTGAATGTTGCAGAAACTGTTATTATGGAAACTAGGATTAAACAGAATGGGGGAGGGGTTGAAAGTTAGCTGTGGTTTTAAAATATGAAATGGTAAGTTATATATATTTGATATGCTTCTAAAGTAAGTTTTCCCAAATCAGTATTATGTTTGGAAGTGATGTGCTCTTAAACAATAATACTATTATTCTTGAAAATAGGTTTTTGAACTCCCATCAGGGTTTGCAAATTCTTTGCAACACCACACTGCAGGACCGGGGTGGAATCGCGACTCCAGTAAATTACAGAACCAGATTGGGCACTTTTAGAAGAGAGTAATAAAGGGTTAATATGTGTATACAATAAAAATAGGTTTTAGAATTTGAAAAAATGAATGGAATATTGTTACTTACAATCATTTGTGTGTAGAAAGCGAGCGAAAGTTTGCAATAACTGGTTTTACCTTGTTGAGAGTGGTGTATCACATTTATTGTGTGGGAAGGAAAATCATTTAGGAGTTTCTGATATTTTCATATTCTGCAATACTATTTGAGAGGTGAGTTACAGCTGTGTAAGGTGTGTTATGTTTTGTGTAGGAGTGCCTCAGTGTTTGTAATGATATTTTAAACTTTGTAATGCATTATTCATAAAGCTTGCAAAGCATTTCAGAAATGTGATGTTTGAAATATGTTACCCAATGTAGGAACGTGTATTGTAGTCTGTTTTATTCTACTGAAATGAACAGTGAAATAGGTTGTGCATACTATTATGTGTGCTTCCGCTTCCTCAGTCTGTAATGAAAGTAGTAGAGAAAACTGAGGTTTAAAAACATGCTGGCAGATGTATTAAACTGTCTATATAAGTCTGTGTGTGTGAAACATCAATTTTTTTTTTAAACAGACTTTTATTGATTTTGCACAAAGCCAGCAGGGGGTACGGGGACACCCCTCCCCCCCCCTTGGGAGATCAAGTTACAATCAAGACATTTGAAATCAGGTGTGGCAAAATAAAAGGTCCATGCCATCTTGTCGGGCACATTATACAATCTGTTCAATGAGTATATGCAACAATTACAGAGTCCTATCCCCAACTAACCCCCCTCCCCCATTACCCTTTCCACCCCCAGGCGTGTCACTGAGTCTAGGCAGCAAAAAGGCCAATGGGCCAGAGCCCGCTACGAGGCAACGTGTTTAGATAGGATATGGCTACGGCTATGGTGTGCCAACTGAATTGTCTAGAACCAACCCAGTTCCTGAGGTTGCAGATCATGAGGATCAGAGGGCTATTAGCATGCTAGACTGCAGCCTCCCTGGAGGCCTCTATTGGGGCGTTATCATCAGTCTCTTCTGGGGATTTGAGTGCAACGACTAGTGCTTCCCATGCTCTCGCCCCATCTAGGGCCTTATCACTCCCAACTTGCTTCGCTAGTTGTAACCTGATCACTCCCTCACATTCAGCCCATGTTATGAATTCTGCTTTTCACCTTGCTATGCTGGGACCTTGTTTCGCCTTCCAATGTGTAGTGATGTTTCGTTTGGCCAGTAGAAGGCCCAGATCTATAAATTTACTAGTAATTTTGTTCTTGGACGTGTGTAGGAACCAGTGTAAGATGCAGTGCGCCATGGTCGATTCAATCCCTCTGTCAGTGAGGTCTGAAAGGACTGTCGTTATCTCCTCCCAATAACTGTCAAGGAACGGGCAGTCCCATAGCATATGCTTGAAGTCTGCACTGTCTGTATTACATCTCGGGCAGGCCACTGCGTGGGTCGGGAAATACTTGTGTAATTTTTCCGGGGTGAGATACGCTCTGTGTAATATATGGAAGTGCACGAGTTGGAACCGAGCGTTTCTAGTGCTCTTCCAGGCTCTCTCCACTAACATCCCCCATGCCTTGTCTGGGATGTCCTCGCCAATGTCAGTTTCCCAATTGGTCTTTAGGTCAGTCAGGGAAGTAGGGTTTCAAGTGGCAGGCTTCTGTACAGACATGTGACTGCTTTAAATGTGCCAGCTGCCATCACCACATATTGACAGCCCAGGGAAGACTGTGGTTCTGTCAGCCCTCCGCCCCAGTGCTTCCTAATAGCTGCAGTGAGGGCCGTATACTGTAGGAAATCCCCCCCAGGTAGGTCATATTGGGCTTGTAGATCATTGAACGGGATCATGGCACCCTCGTCATAAAGGTCTCCCATGCAGGTCAGGCCCAGCTCCGCCCACGTCCCCAACCTCCGCCAGTTGCCTCCATGTGGCAGGACCCTGCACATAAGCAATGGTATTTCCGGGGCATAGGGGCATTTGATAGAGGCACGCCGCAGGTATCTGTTCCAGCATTTTCGCGCTGTGTTAAGTTCCACTGTGAGGGTTGCAGCGTCTACCGGGAGCCGCAGGACGATGCGGAACAGCAATGATAGTGTCCTAATGCCCTCTCTGTGCTCGTCATCCCCCCCGATGGTGTCCGCCACCCACTGCATGAGCCACTGAAACTGCGCTGCCAGGTAATAGGTCTCATAGTCTGGAACCGCCAGGCCCCCCTCCGCTCTCGGTCGCATGAGTGTACTGATCGCCACCCGTCGTCTGCCCATGCCCCAGATGAAGGCTGAGATCATGGATCGGAGTTGCTTGAAGAATTTTGCTGGGATCCAGTTCGGTAGGGTCCCAAAGTAATATAATAGTCTCAGGAGGGTTATCATTTTGAGCAGGGCCACTCGGCCCGCAACGGACAGCGGCAGGGAGCCCCAGAATTCAAAGTTAGTTTTTGCTCCCCTGATGGCCTTTTCAATGTTGCCCTCAAGGATGTCTTCCTGGTTGTGATATATCTGTATGCCCAAGTAGGGTAGACATCGGTCCTCCCAAGTCACTCCCTCTGAACTCTGTGGGCCCACTCAGCCCCCACATGCCGGGAACAGGCAAGATTTCGACCAGTTCACCTTCAGTCCCGCTACTTCGCTGAGAGCGTGGAGAAGGCGTTTTGCTCCCCGGAGTTCCGACCCTACATCAGCTAGGAAAAGCAAGAGGTCATCAGCATATAAAGCTATGTGATGGACCTGTCCATGGACGTCTAGCCCCCAGTAGGCTCGCCCCAACCTGGCCTGTGCCACCAGCAGTTCCATCGCCAGGGCAAACAGCAGCGGGGAGAGTGGACACCCCTGTCGTGTGCCCCGTCCCACGCGGCAGGCATCCGAGATGAGCCCCCCGGTTCTGACTCTGGCAGTGGGGTCGGCATAAAGGAGAGCTGTCCAACTCACAAAGTCAGAGCCCAGCCCCATGGTCCGCATCACATGAAACAAGAAAGCCCACTCCAGGCTGTCAAAGGCTTTTTCTACGTCCACTGCAAATATCGTGGCGTCATTTGCACAGTAAGTGTTCGCCTCCAGGACCCTCATAAGCCTCTGGACATTGAGCGCTGTGTTTCTGGTGGAGATGAACCCGGACTGGTCTTTGTGAACCAGGGTGGTCATGTGGGGGAGTAACTGGGCAGCTAAAATTTTGCTTAATATTTTATAGTCCAGATTGAGCATGGAAAGTGGGCGATAGGCAGTCTTATCCCATGCCTGTTTGCCTGGCTTGAGCAGAGGAATGATAACTGCTTCCCTAGTGGAGACCGGTAATTTGCCAATTCGCTAGGCATCATTATATAACTGCACTAGTTTGGGAGCCAGGAGATCTATATAAGTGAGGCAAAATTTAATTGGAAGGCCATCAGTGCCTGGGGTTTTGTTGCGTGCCATACTCTTGATAGCCCCCCGTACCTCCCCAAGTTCAATCTCTCGTCCAAGTGACGCTGCGGTGTCTTTATCTAAGGCTGGCAGGTCTACCTCCTGTGTGAATGCCTGCAATTCCTTGTCTGTGGGGGACACCTGACTCCTGTAGAGTTCAGTATATTACGTTAAAAACAGGTCATTGATACCCTGTTGGTCATATCTGGCCCCCCCATTCTGGTCACGGAGCTCTAGGATCACCGACCCACGTCTAGCTGGGTTGGCCAACCAGGCCAAAAGGGCTCCCGACTTGTCCCTCTCTGAATGTGCACGAGTTATGTAATTTTTGTAATCGAAGCAGCGTAGTCGTTCTACCTGCGTCGCCAAGGCCACCCGAGCTTCGAGTAGCTCCTGTTGCTTGTCTGGGTTTTCAGGCCTGTATTTTTCCAGGGCGCAGGCGGTCATCATCCCTTTTTATGTCTTGAAGGAGTACCTTCCGAACCCCAACCATCTCAGATATGCACCGCCCTCTGAGGACTGCTTTACAGGCGTCCCACTCCACAAGTGAAGATGCAGCCGTGCCCTCATTGTCTTGGAAGTAGGTGGTATTAGCTGAACCTATCGCCGCGCGGAAAACTTGGTCATCCAGGGCTTCGGGTCGCAGTCGCCAGGTGGGGATTTTAGGACGAGCACGGGACCATTGTAACTGCACTAGGACCGGGTTGTGGTCAGAGAGCGTCCTGGTGAGGTATTCGCTGCAACTAATCCCCTCATGAACATCAGGCGAACTTAAAATGGCATCCAGTCTAACATGCAGGTCGTGAAGGGCTGAAAAGAAGGAGTAATCACGAGTTTCGGGGTGGTGCACCCGCCACGTGTCTATTAAACCCCATTTCCGTTGCCAACTACGGCGTGCCTCTACCAATTTGTGTGCGGGTGCATTAGGAAGAGGGGGGGTGTGAGCGGTCTAGAGTGACATTGGAGGTGCAGTTGAGGTCGCCCCCCAGTAAAATCAAATCCGCGAAGGCGGTCGCCAGTTTCCCCGATAGATGGGCAAAAAAAGCTGGTTGGTCTGTGTTGGGCGCATATATACTACCGAGGGTAAGGTCTCTGCCATCCAGCCTCCCAGACACCACCACATATCTACCCTCTGGATCAATCAATTGTGTCGTGCATTGGAAGGGTACACCGGCCCTAATCCATACCAGAACCCCTCTTGTCAAAGCGTAGTAGGCAGTGCAGAAAACCTGGCCCCTCCAGCGATGCTGCAATGCCTTCCCCTCTTTTGCCAGCAAATGTGTTTCCTGGAGGAATGCGATCTGAATGCCTCTGCGAACTAAGTAGGAGTGTATTTTATGGCGTCGGATCATAGAGTGCATTCCTCTCACATTCCAGGATAAACAAGCCAATCCTAATGGGGGTCCCATTGTTGAAACCAACGTTTGTAGCCTCTAAAAAAGCTTCCCCCCATGACACGCCTGTTAAAAAATTGTCCCCCGTGACACGCCTGGATCCCCTTAAAAAACCCCAACTGCAGCAACAACTCCAACTCCAACTCCCCCTCCCCAGGGCAGGTATCCCAACGAGAATCCCCGTCCAAACCTCATTAGAACAAACCATCGTCTAGTGACAGTGGCAGGGGTGGTCACCTGACAAGAGCCGTACTGATGGAACCCAACCCACCGCCTCCCCGTATCTGATCTAGTCAACAAGCCCCAGTACGGCTGGAAGTTACTCAAAGTTCAATGTGGGGAAGCCGCAAGTTCTCGGAGACTGCGCCAGTGTAATAGGGATGATCAGTCTCAGGGAGTTCCCATAAGTGATGACACAACCTAGCCCTCACACAAGGTCGTCAGCCGTTTGGGGCGTAACCTGCGGCATGACCGCTCCCAGGCTCTCATTGTCGCTGCGGTCTGGCGAGGTTTCCGATCTGTCAGAGCGGCATCCAGTGCCGCTTGGAGAAGAGCCAGGACTTCCTTGACTGTGGGACACCACTGCCTGCAGCGCTTTGCGGCATTCAAGACTAAGTTCCCTGGCCGAAGGGGCCTTGGATCCGGCTCTATGGTTACGGGGGCTGCTCTGTGGGGTTCCTGGAGCCGAGACATGATGATCCGCCGAGCCACGGGCTTCAAGCCAGTCCCACGCTTCCTGTGGTGTATTGAAGAAGCGAGCACCCGCCGGGTCTGTTACCCTAAGTTGAGCGGGAAATAGCATGGCATAGGGCAGGTGCAATTTGCGTAGCTTAGCCTTGACAGCGGTGAAGGACGCTCTGTTTTGCTGCACCTCCCTTGTAAAGTCTGGGAAAATCATGACAGTGTTATTGTCGATTCGTAGATCTTGTTTTTGGCGGGCGCTTTGCAAAATGTGGTCCCTGTCCCGAAAGTGTAATAGTCGAGCCACAATGGTTTGGGGTGGAGCCCCTGGTTTGGGTGGTTTGGCTGGGACTCTGTGAGCCCGCTCCAGGGCGTAGAAGGGGGACAGACCTGTGGGAGCCACTTCAGAGTGGAGCCAGTCCTCCAAGTAACGGACCATGTTTGTCCCTTCTGTTTTTTCAGGTATCCCGATGACGCGGATGTTGTTCCGCCGTGATCTCCCTTCACTGTCCTCGGCTCGCATTCCCAGGGTTTTTACTTTAGCTTCCAGGGTAGTGAGGGAACAACGCATCTCTTGGACGGATTCCGGCAGGCCGCTCATCTCTTACTCATTGCTGGACACTCTGTCCTTAAGCTTGCAATGATCATCTTTTAGCAGGCTGAGATATGTACCAATGGCGTCAATTTTCCCTTCTAGTGCCTCTCTGGTGGCCGTTATCGCCTGCATGATATCGGACAATGTGGGTTTCCGGGAGGTCGGGTCTCCATTGGTCTCGGGCGCCTCGTCTTCCTCATCAGAGTGGGTTCCTGGGGCGTCCACACTAAGGGCAGTGAACCCCTGTTTCTTTTGCGTTCTCCCCATCTCAAGGTCCCTACGTACTGGTGTGCCGTCTGGACGACCTCAATGTCCGCTGTGATAAGTGCGTTGGAGAGTCACCAGTTCCGCCGAGTTCTTCCCGAATTTGCGTACCAGACGGTGCACTTGCTCTTACTGTTCCCTTCCGCTGTGAACGTTGTGAACCGAGTGGTCTCCCCGGAGAAAACACTGCCCAGTGGTCCACAGATCCTGTCAGTGGCCCCAGGCGCGTGGCCGCTTCCTTCGGTCTTGGTCACCCTCTTTGGCCTCTTTTCGTTGGTAAATGTAAGGGCAGGCAAGCCTACGCCCGCAGTTTGATCACTGCACCAGCAGGAGCGACTTTCCGCCGGAATTTTGCGAGCTTCAGGCCTTTCAGTGGGAACCACTCCACCGCGTCAGCCCCGTTGAGTAGTCAGGGCGCCCTCTCTAGGCCCGGGGTGCTAGGCTCTGTCTGTGGGGTAGGTTTTCTTCTCTTTGTGTAGGCCAAGCCCACGTGACCTCCCGCCTGAGTTTTGACAATACCAGGCCTCTCAGTGGGGTCCACTCCTCTGAGCAAGCCCTGTCAGGTTGTCAGTGCGAAGCTCCAGCTGGGGCTTTTTACAAGGTCAAAGGATGGTCATCGCACACTAGGCTCCCTCCCAGGGGTGCAGAACTGGACCGTGTCAGGGAGCAACTCAGCTGTCACTATACAGGATCTCTGGTGTGTTGGTGTGCTATACCGACATAGTAGGGACCTCCTATGTTCAGGAGCAGCAGTATCGTGGCAGCACTCTTGAGGACCACTTTTAGCTCCAGACCGCTGGGCACATGTGAACGGGTAGCTTGTCCCCTTGTATCGTCAGCCTCTCCGTTCACCGGGAGACGAACAGGGAGCGGGACGCTCCCCACAGCTATCTCCACTGGCCTGGATGTCCCCTCTCACCTGTTGAGTCTATACGTTAGATGCAGGGGCAGCCGCCTTGCAGCCTGTGCCAGGTATCGTTGCTGGTGTTGGAACAGTCAGTCGCTGCGGGCCTCCGATTACTCCCTGAACCGGCCAACTTCTCTCCTGTCAGCCTGAGTGCCTCTGCGTGTGATCCTCCTGCTGCTGCCACGCTCCCCGGGTCCCAGCAGGCACACCCACCGCTCCGGTCATGTTGTAAGGCCTGGGTCCGCCGGTAGTACGAGAACTGCAGCAGTCGCCCCTTCTATGCTCCCACAGTCCCGGTGCCCCCTGAGGGCGAGTGCACCAGAATCCGGACCGGCAGAAGTGACGCATGGGGCACACCATAATCTTGCAGAGCTCCCCACCGATGTAGCAGAGCCGTGTTCCATGCCGCTCAAGCCAAGGTCCCCCGCAGGGCGCTGTGTCTCTAACTGGCGGGCACTACAGGAGCTGTTGTGGCAACTACCAGGCGGGCGCCATCATGTAGCCGGCCCTATGAGGCCCGCGCCTCAGCCGCACAAAAGTTCAGACATGCCGCAGCTCAGCCTGGGGCCACGCCCATACTCACAGGTCTTCAGGGACACCAAGGAGGTCAGATGTCAGCCGCTGCAGACGAGTTCTGAGCCGCCGCGGCATAGGTGCCACTCAGCCGGTAGCCTGTGCCCCGTCGCAGCATCCCCCTCGGGTCTTCCACCCTCCTGGTGCCAGTTGAGGATGAGCACGACGTCAGGTAGGTCGCTGTTCCCTCCACCTATGGGACGTAGCAGGGGGCTTTGCTGCTCGAGGCGGTTTCTCCTCTGGGGGCTGTGCGCCTTACATGCTGAGAACATAGAGGCTGCGGTGGCGTTACCATGCGGGCGCCATCTTGTGATCTGTCCCGCCAGACGCGCGCCTCATGGATGTCAGTGGCCCACAATCGGCACACAATCGGCACTCCCTCGATCAGCACTCGATCAGCACTCCCTCGATCAACGTTGGCGTCCCGGATGCCTTTGTGTATCTGCCAGCCCTTCAAAGTCGCAGCGCCAGTATCATTCAGCGCATCGACGCCATCTTGCACCCAGGCCTGTCAGGTCAGTAAGCAGCAGTTTATCCCCGGTCACAGCGATGGCGGCATTTCAGGGCTCTGCCATCAAGAGCAGGCACATTCCTGTACCTCGCAGGCTGGTTTTTGGCTCCCCCGCAGTGCTTGGGGGTCAGGATGATTGGATACAGGGAAGCGGCGGCCGGAGCTCCTCAGCTCGCGCCCATCGCCATCGGCTGCAGGCCACGCCCCCCGTGTGTGAAACTTCCATTACGACGCAGGCATTACAATGGTGCAGGTGTTGTAATAGCTTGTATAATAATAGTATGCATTGTAATGGAAGCTGAATTGTAAAAATCATGTTGTAAAAGTATGCATTGTAATAGTTTGCATTGTAACATCATATATACTTGAAATAAGTTTAAAAGTATGAGACTTACAATAGTGACATGAGAAGAGTTGGTCTTTCATATTTGCCTAGGCCTTAGTTTGTGAGGTGTCGGTGAATAGTGAAGCTGCAAGAGAAAAGTGAGGTTTAAAAGATGTTGGTGGAGGGATTAGTGATTAGCCAACTTCGTATGGGTCTCTGGTAAGGTACATTTGAAGCAGTGCTTATAAATGTAGGTATCTGTTTGAAATGAGAAGTGCATTCTGTCAAGTTTAAATGAGAAGTGCATTCTGCCAAGAGGGAGCTGCAAACATGCAGCTCACTCTACCCAAAAGCAATTATGCTTCGCTTCATGGTACTGAGAGCATTTTCCAAGCGAAGCAGAGTTTGCTATGGCTTGGCAGGAGCAGTGCTCCTGCCAAGCCATAGCAAACTGCAATGTCCCCGGGGTGGGCACCCCGGGACACTGCTGGAGCCGGCCCCCCTTCCATCAACATTGAAGTCCTGGGGAGGTGGTGGTCCCCAGGACCAGGGTCCACAACGGACCCCTGCCTTTACTTAATTTGTGCTACCGGGCATGTGGCGGTCCCTAGGGCAGCGTGCCCCCAGCATTACATTAAATTGGCCCTGGGGATGTGGCGGACCCTGGGGCTCCATGGGGGGGCTGGAGCCCCCCACACATCTTTTAAATTTGTGCCCCGGGGAGGTGGCAGTCCCCTGGGCTCTGGGGGGACTGCGTGGCCCACTGCATTACAGTGGGCCACGCATGGAGGTGGCAGTCCCCGGTGCTCCGTGGGGGGCTGGAGCCCCTCAGGTATCATTTCATTTAGCCCCGGGAGGTGGCAGTCCCCGGGGCAGTGGTGGGGTGCGTGGCCCCCGCATTTAACATAATTAGCATAATTAGCCCCAGGAAGGTGGAGTATATGTGATATGTGAGGTCATAAGCAGTGCATTGCCGGGGCGCAAGTTATAGTTAGCTCAGCTAACTAAAACTGCTGAATTTCTCTGGTTTTTTATGAGTGAAACATCAGCCTAACTATAACATCCCTGTAACCTTTGTTTTTTTTCAGTGAATATCTAAGGTTTTTTTAATCCTATTTCCTAACTATAACAGCTCTGTACCTTTTGTTTTTTTCCAGTGAATTTCTAAGGTTTTTTAAATGCTTATTCCTACCTATAACTTACCTGTAACCTTTGATTTTTTCAGTGAATTTCCATGTTTTTTAAGTAGCAATGGTCTTGGATGAATGGTGTGGAAAGGGGATGGGGCTTTTGACCAGCTCTCAAAAATCCCACTGAGTAGGACTTATAGAAAGTACCAGGAGGGCTTCTTGGTCCCAAAGGTCCTTTCGCATCCACAACAACTTTATTTCCCAACCAGTATTATGCCAGGAGACGTGTTTGCAGAGTGGTGCAGAAAGGTGGTGTGGCCTCCGAAGACCTCTTAGCAAACTGACTGTGTGGGACTTGCTGGAGGTAACAAGAGGGATACTTGGCCCCCAAAATACCCTCAATAGCCAAGGAATCTTCATCCCACAACTAGTACTATACCAGGAGGTGGCGCGTTTGTAGAGTGATGGAGAAAGGACATCCTTGATGATTGCACAGGTAGTGCCTGCATGATGCTATGAGTGCCATTGCCAAGGACAGACTGTGAATACCAGGTGTTTTTAACACATATGTAGACATTTTTTACATAAGGTTTCAGTATAGCTATTTAGTAAGATACTAATTTAACTTTTCCCTTTGTATTCATTTGTCGAAATAACTAAATCAAAAATGCATTTTCCTTCTTCACAGCAACACCAGAGGGCGTAATGACATCAATAGTCACGAATACAAATGACAAAAGTGAAAAACAGATATATAGACATATTTTACAGAAAGTTTGAGTCTAGCTGTTTAGTAACATATTGGTGAAACTTTATTTTAGCAACACATTTATAAAAAAGAGCAGTTTTAAAAAATAACCCAATATTTGAACTCACAAATAGAACATAACTACCAAACACCCATCAAACTACCCGTTGTCACCCAAACTCATGGGGAATTAAAAACTATTGCCAAACTAGTGCAATGCACAATCTCAAAACATCAAATGACTGTGAAAGTAAGGAATATCATTGGATAATATACTGTTCAGTAAAATGAATAAGAAGTATATACACCCACTACTCCTTCTTGAATCTTCTTTTCCAGAAGTTTATTGTAAGCAGGTGGTAGAATTTGACTGGAGACTTTTTTTGGACTCATGTGGGACCACGTTCATGTTATATATTCTTAAAACGTATCATAGAACACGTATCCAGCTGCCGATCAAGCAGAAGGAAGCTGGAGGACCATCTGCATCAGTGAGTCCCTTTAGAGGTACAGACTACTATAACAGATATGGCTCCAGAGTTTTCAAGTATGACCACCTATTGCATGGACTGTAGTGTTGCAGTCTATGTTCATCCACCCTTTGCAATGCTGGAAAGAATAATAAATGCTGATTTTTTATTTACTTTTGGGCCTTCATAGTTTTTCTACATTACCAGGCATTTTATTATCTTACAAAATAGGTAGCTAATATCTATGTGTTGTTCATTTTATTATTTTCCAGTTTATTGTAACATATAACTTGCCGTATAGACAAGTCACACCGTCCCTCTACAAATAAATACACAGATTACTTTTGCCAGTTATCATAATTCACTTTTTCACTTTTTAAATATAAGTCAACAGTCTGTTTTTGAATCTTCTAGTAAGTGCATCAACAACATATACAAATATACTCTGGTTTTTTACAGAACACTGTGGTAAATTTTGTAATCTCTTTTTTAAAACTATCAACTGTAATACATGTGTCTTGTTCTGCAACTCCTCCTCTTAACAACTCTTCATTTTCCCATTAAATCCTGCTCATGACCAAATAAACAAAACTGCACATCACCACAAACCTTTTCTACGTCCGCCACACTACCATGCAAAAGTGCTCTACTTATTTCCCCCAAACATAAAGCAGGATTTTTCACATAATGCAGCCTCCTACCTAAAGTTCTCATTGTTGAGGGGTATAAATTATTTTGTGTTTTAAACTTTGCCTTGTAAAGATACGTAGGAATTTTCTATATATATAATTTGATTGCTATCTAATACTAGAAACACTACTACAATTCCATTTGTATACAGTACCCTTACTATGCCTTCCTTGTACCTCTTATGCTATCACTTCTTCTACATTTCTAAGTACCATCCTCTCTTTTGCTATAGGACTACCATTCTTCATTTCATAACATTGTACTCTTTAATCAATAGCATAAACTAATTTGCTATCCTGGAGATAGCTTTCTTCATTAAAGAAAGCCTCTGTACAAGAAGTATGTATCCATTGCCTACTAAATACTGTACCACAGTTACTTCTATTCACTAATCTTTTTTTCTTTATTTCTTTCTCCTCATGCACAACACTATTTTGTCAAGAGTCTTCATTCTAGTTAGAATCTAAATGAAAAGCTTCCTCTTCAAAGCAAAGGCCTTATCAACTACTCTCTCAACTCGTTCTTTCTGCTTCACTGCATACCTCCTTCTTCTACACTTTTTGAATGTAACACTAAATTTACAAGGCTGTAACTATGCAATCATTATAGCATTTGCACAGAACCTATGCAGCCATCTTAACACCCACTTACAACCCATGCAGTCATTAAAATACTGAGGCATATGTGTGCACTAATGAAACACTCAGGCTCTACTCATGCACTCATGTAATTATGTAGAGAGTACCATTGTAGTAAACCTATCACCTATATTGTCTAAATACTACATATTCCTCAGTAAAACTTGTAAATACATGGGTTTGTGGTTGAATACATCAATACTCCCTGGGTGATTGAATGAGTGCATAGATAGTGCCTAGGTGACTCCCTGAGGATGCAAGTAGTGCCTAGATGATTCCCTGACTATGTCATAACTCCTTGGGTCATTCCATATCTGCATACTTACTGCTTGCGAGTTTGCATGAGTATACCACTAGTATCTGGGTGTTTGGATGAGTGCATGAGTAGAGCCTGAATGATTCAACAAATGTGTGACTAATGCTTCAATAATTCAAAACATGCATTGATACTGGTGGGATGATTAAATGAGTGCAACTCTAGTACCTGGATGATTGCAAGAGTGCATGCATAGTATATAGGTGATTTATGCAGTGCATGGATAAAGCATACATGATTGTTTAAGCCCATGCATAGCACCCAGCCTATTGGATGAGTGGATGAATAGTGTTTCAGCGATTGGATACTGCCCATTTCTTTTTGGTTGACTGAACAGGTACTGCCTGGATGCTCACATAACTTTATGGGTAGTGCCTGGAAAACGGAAAAAGTGCAACAGTAGTGCCTACCTAATTAGATGAGTGCATGACTAGTGTCTGAGTGACTGCATGATTCTATTGTTAACCCTTTGGGTGCTCATGATGGAATGGTTCCGTCATGAGCACCAGTGCTCCTGTGCTCATGACGGAACCATTCCGTCATGAGCAAATGCTCAGAAAATCCCTCTGCTGCAGACAGCAGAGGGATTTCCCTTTTTTTTTATTGCCTGGGGAGGCGGGGAAGAGCTTCCCCAACCTCCCCAGGCCTATTTTTGTATTTCCTCGCAATGACGATCGCGCACATGGCGCGCGATCATCATTGCAACGAAAACGAAATTGAAACTTAGTTTCAGTTTCTCAGTTTTGGTGCTTGTGGGGCTATCTCAGCCCCCCGAGCACCGAAACAGATGGGAGAGGTATCGTTGGAAAGGGGAGAATCTCCCCTTTCCAATGGTTCCCTTCCCTAGTGGATCCCTGTTTGGGGATCACCCCAGGAGGTCAGCCCAGAATGGGCATGCCAATGCCCACACCGCCCCAAAAAAATGCCACTGTCTTTCTGCCCCCCCGGGTGGGTGGATGGGGGCAGTGGCCCTGAATCTGCCCCCGGGGGGGCAGAAAGCCCACTAGGCGCCAGCGATTATGCTGGCTTTTTTTATGCATGGGGGTGGGGGCTGCCCAGAATGGGCATACCAATGCCCCCACCCCCCCAAAAAATAGCCACAGTCTTTCCGTTTCCCTTGGGGGCATATCGGGGCAAACCCCCCCCCCCCGATTCCTCCCCAGGGCGGCAGAAATCCCACTAGGCACAGACTTGTTATTAGCAATGTGCCTATCTGTGGATTTTGGGCCCTAATGCAGCTGGCACATAGGGAAACCTAGCAAACCTATACATTTTTGAAAACTAGACACTAAGGGGAATCCAGTATGGGGTGACTTGTGTGCCTCTTACTAGGTTCTGTTACCCAGAATCCCTTGCAAACCTCAAACTTAGTTTAAAAAAACACATTTTCCTCACATTTCTGTGATGGAAAGTTCTGGGATCTGCGTCAATCCACAAAATTCCATCCACCCCGCATTCTCCAAAGTCTTCCGAGAACAATGGTACCTCACTTGTGTGGGTAGGCCTTGTGCCCGTGACAGGAAATGGCCCAAAACGCAACATGGACACACCACATTTTCACAGTGAAAACTGACCCTTTTTTTGCAAAGTGCCTAGCGGTAGATTTTGAACCCTAGCTCTGCCGGCACCTAGGGAAACCTAGAAAACATATACATTTTTTAAAACAAGACACCCAGGGGAATCCAGGATGGGGTGACATGTCTGGCTCTCACCAGGTTCTGTTACCCAGAATCCCTTGCAAACCTCAAACTTTGTAAAAAAAACACATTTTCCTCACATTGCTGTGGTGGAAAGTTCTGGAATCTGCGTAGATCCACAAAATTCCACCCACCCCGCATTCCCCAGAGTCTTCTGAGAAAAATGGTATCTCACTTGTGTGGGTAGGCCTAGTGCCCGCGACAGGAAACAGCCCAAAACGCTACATGAACACACCACATATTCACAGTGAAAACTGACCCTTTTTTTGCAAAGTGCCTAGCTGTAGATTTTGAACCCTAGCTCTGCCGGCACCTAGGGAAACCTAGAAATTCTATACATTTTTGAAAACTAGACACCCAGGGGAATCCAGGATGAGGTGACTTGTCTGGCTCTCACCAGGTTCTGTTACCCAAAAACGATTGCAAACCTCAAACTTTGTAAAAAAAAAAAAAACACATTTTCCTCACATTACTGTGGTGGAAAGTTCTGGAATCTGCGTGGATCCACAAATTTCCTACTACCCAGCGTTGCCCCAGGTCTCCCGATAAATATGGTACCTCACTCGCGTGGGTGGGTCAAGTACCCGTGACAGGCAAGGGCCCAAAACCTATTGAGGTGACATCAAAATTACCTATCACAAAACAACCTGGTTTTGCAAGTGGGGTCGCCTGGGTTTTTGGCCCCGGGCTCGGCGTTAATCTTGGGAAACTACCAATCCCACACATTTCTGAAAACTAGACACCCAGGGGAGTCTAGAAAAGTATGGCTTGCGTGGATCCCCCAAAGTTTTCCTACCCAGAATACCCTGCAAACCTCAAATTTAGCTGAAAAAATCATTTTTTTTCTCAAATTTCTGTGTGGGAAAGTTCTGGAATCTGCGTGGATCCACAAATTTCCTACCACCCAGCGTTCCCCCAGGTATCCTGATAAAAATGGTACCTCACTTGCGTGGGTGCGTCAAGTACCCGTGACAGGCAAGGGCCCAAAACCTATTGAGGCGACACAAAAATTACCTATTACAAAACAATCTGGTGTTGCAAGGGGGTCCCATGATTTCTTGGCCCCGGGCTCGGCGGCCATCTAGGGAAACCTACCAAACCCAAACATTTCTGAAAACATGACAGCCGGGGGAGTCAAGGAAGGAATGGCTGGCGTGGATCCCCCAACGTTTCCATACCCAGAATCCCCTGCAAACCTCAAATTTTGCTGAAAAAAATCAAATTTTTCACACATTTCTATGTGGGAAAGTTGTAGGCTCACCGGGCAGACACAAATTTCCTACCACCCAGCGTTTCCCCAGGTCTTCCGATAAAAATGGTACCTCACTTGTGTGGGTAGGCATAGTGGCTGCAACAGGAAATGGCCCAAATCATACTGTGGAGACTTGAAAATTACCTATAACAAAACTACCTGGTTTGGGGGGCACCTGGTTTTTTGGCCCCGGGCTCGCCGCCATCAAGGGAAACCTACCCAACCCACACATTTATGAAAACTAGACACCCTGGGGAGTCCAATGAGGTATGGCTTGCGTGGATCCCCCAACGTTTCCCTTCCCAGAATCCCCTGCAAACCTCAAATTTAGCTGAAAAAACCCACATTTTCCACATATTTTTGTGTGGAATCACCGTGCCGGCACAAATGTCCTAACCCTCAGGGTTCTCCTTAGTGTCCCGAGTAAAATGATACCTCACTTGTGTGGGTGTCCAAAGCAGAATTGGCTAAAAACGTATTTTTAAAAAAATGTAGCGCTTAGAATTCTCGGTGCTATACCCTTAATCCCTATGTTTTGGGCTCTTCCCAGTCACAGGCCCTTGCCCCACCCACACAAGTGAGGTATCATTTTACTCGGGAGACTGAGGGGAACGCTGTGTGGTAGGACATTTGTGCCGGCACTGTGATTCCACCCAAAAATATGTGGAAAATGTGTTTTTTTCAGCTAAATTTGAGGTTAGCAGGGCATTCTGGGTAGGAAAACGTTGGGGGATCCGTGCAAGCCATACCTCGCTGGACTCCCCCGGGTGTCTAGTTTTCAAAAATGTGTGGGTTTGGTAGTTTCCCAAGATGGCCGCTGAGCCCAGGGTCAAAAACCCAGGTGACCCCCTTGTAAAACCAGGTTGTTTTGTAATAGGTAATTTTGATGTCTCCTCAATACGTTTTGGGCCCTTGCCTGTCACGGGTACTTGACCCACCCACGCGATTGAGGTATCATTTTTATCAGGAGACCTGGGGGAACGCTGGGTGCTAGGAAATTTGTGGATCCACGTGGATTCCAGAACTTTCCCAGACAGAAATTTGAGAAAAAAGTGATTTTTTTCAGCTAAATTTGAGGTTTGCAGGGGATTCTGGGTAGGAAAACGCTGGGAGACCCATGCAAGCCATACCTTGCTAGACTCCCCCAGGTGTCTAGTTTTCAGAAATGTGTGGGTTTGGTAGGTTCCCAAGATGGCCGCCGAGCCCAGGGCCGAAAACCCAGGTGACTCCCCTTGCAAAACCAGGTTGTTTTGTGATAGGTCATTTTGATGTCTCCTCAATACGTTTTGAGCCCTTGCCTGTCACGGGTACTTGACCCACCCAGGCAAGTGAGGTACCATTTTTATCGGGAGACCAGGGGGAACGCTGGGTGGTAGGAAATTTGTGGATCCACGTAGATTGCAGAACTTTCCCACACAAAAAGTTAAGAAAAAAGTGATTTTTTTCAGCTAAATCTGAGGTTTGCAGGGGATTCTGGGTAGGAAAACGTTGGGGGACCCACGCAAGCCATACCTCGCTGGACTCCCCCAGGTGTCTAGTTTTCAGAAATGTATAGGTTTGGTAGGTTTCCCAAGATGGCCGCCGAGCCCAGGGCCAAAAACCCAGGTAACTCCCCTGTCTCCTCAATACAATTTGGGCCCTTGTCTGTCTCGGGTACTTGACCCACCCACGCGAGTGAGGTACCATTTTTATCAGGAGACCTGGGGAAATGCTGGGTGGTAGGAAATTTGTGGATCCACGTAGATTCCATAACTTTCCCACACAGAAATTTAAATAAATAAAAGTGATTTTTTTCAGCTAAATTTGAGGTTTGCAGGGGATTCTGGGTAGAGAAATGTTGGAGGATCCACGCAAGCCATACCTTCCTGGACTCCCCCTGGTCTCTAGTTTTCAGAATGTGTGGGTTTGGTAGGTTTCCCTAGATGGCCGCCAAGCCCGGGACCAAAAACTCATGTGACCCCCCTTGCAAAACCAGGTCATTTTCAGATACATAGGGGGCATCTGCGTTTTTGGTCCCGGGGTCGGCAGCCATCTAGAGAAACCTACCAAACCCACACATTTCTGAAAACTAGAGACCCAGGGGAGTCTAGGGAGGTATGGCTGGCTTGGATCCCCCAAAGTTTCCCTACACAGAATCCCCAGCAAACCTCATATTTTGATGAAAAAATCTAATTTTTCTAAAATTTCTGTGTGGGAAAGTTCTGGAATCTATGTGGATCCACAAATTTCCTACCACCCAGCGTTTCCCCAGGTCTCCCGATAAAAATGGTACCTTACTTGCTATGGTGGGTCAAGTACCCGCGACAGGCAAGGGCCCAAAACTTATTGAGGAGACATCAAAATGACCTATCACAAAACAACTTGGTTTTGCAAGGGGAGTCACCTGGGTTTTTGGCCCCGGGCTTGGCGTTAATCTTGGGAAGCATGTCAAACCCACACATTTCTGACAACTAGACACCCGGGGGAGTCCAGCGAGGTATGGCTTGCGTGGGTCCCCCAACGTTTTCCTACCCAGAATGCCCTGCAAATCTCAGATTTTGCTGAAAAAATCACTTTTTTCTCAAATTTCTGGGTGGGAAAGTTCTGGAATCTACGTGTATCCAGAAATTTACTAACACCCAGCGTTCCCCCAGGTCTCCCGATAAAAATGATACCTCACTTGCGTGGGTGGGTCAAGTACCCGCGACAGGCAAGGGCCCAAAACTTATTGAGGAGGCATCAAAATTACCTATCACAAAACAACCTGGTTTTGCAAGGGGGGTCACCTGGGTTTTTGGCCCTGGGCTTGGCGGCCATCTTGGGAAACTACCAAACCCACACATTTCTGAAAACTAGACACCCGGGGGAGTTCAGCGAGGTATAGCTTGTGTGGATCCCCCAACGTTTTCTTACCCAGAATGCCCTGCAAACCTCAAATTTAGCTGAAAAAAACCACATTTTTTAAATATTTTTGGGTGGAATCAGAATGCCGGCACAAATGTCCTACCCCACAGCGTTCCCCTCAGTCTCCCAAGTAAAATGATACCTCACTTGTGTGGGTGGTGCAAGGGCCTGTGACTGGAAAGAACCCAAAACATAGGGATTAAGGATATAGCACTGAGAATTCTAAGCGCTACATTTGTTTAAAAATACGTTTGTAGCCAATTCTGCATTGGACACCCACACAAGTGAGGTATCATTTTACTCGGGACACTAAGGAGAATGCTGTGGGGTAGGACATTTGTGCCAGCACGGTGATTCCACACAAACACATGTGGAAAATGTGTTTTTTTCAGCTAAATTTGAGGTTTGCAGGGGATTCTGGGTAGGGAAACATTGGGGGATCCATGCAAGCCATACCTCATTGAACTCCCCAGGGTGTCTAGTTTTCAGAAATGTGTGGGTTTGGTAGGTTTGCCTAGATGGCGGCGAGTCCAGGGCCAAAACCCCAGGTGCCCCCCCAAAACCAGGTAGTTTTGTTATAGGTAACTTTGAAGTCTCCACAATATGATTTGGGCCATTTCCTGTTGCAGCCACTATGCCTACCCACACAAGTGAGGTACCATTTTTATCGGGAGACCTGGGGGAATGCTGTGTAGAAGGAAATTTGTGGGTCCACGCAGATTCCAGAACTTTCCCACACAGAAATTTGAGAAAAAAGTGATTTTTAGAGCTAAATTTTAGGTTTGCAGGGGATTCTGGGTAGGGAAATGTTAGGGGACCCACGCAAGCCATACCTTGCTGGACTTCCCCCAGTGTCTAGTTTTCAGAAATGTGTGGGTTTGGTAGGTTTCCCTAGATGGCCGCCGAGCCCGGGGCCAAAACTCATGGGACCCCCCTTGCAAAACCAGGTTGTTTTATGATAGGTAAATTTGATGTCACCTCAATAGGTTTTGGGCCCTTGCCGGTACTTGACCCACCCACACAAGTGAGGTACCATTTTTCTTGGAAGACTTTGGGGAATGCAGGATGGGTGGAATTTTGTGGATCCACACAGATTCCAGAACTTTCCACCACAGAAATGTGAGGAAAATTTGTTTTTTTGGCCAAATTTTGTGTTTGCAAGGGATTCTGGGTAACAGAACCTGGTGAGAACCAGAAAAGTCATCCCATCCTGGATTCCCATGGGTGTCTAGTTTTAAAAAATGTATAGGTTTGCTAGGTTTCCCTAGGTGCTGGCAGAGCTAGGGTTCAAAATCTACAGCTAGGCACTTTGCAAAAAAAGGGTCAGTTTTCACTGTGATTATGTGCTGTGTCCACGTAGCGTTTTGGGCCATTTCCTGTCACGGGCACTAGGCCTACCCACACAAGTGAGGTACCATTTTTCTCAGAAGACTTTGGGAAATGAGGGGTGGGTGGAATTTTGTGGATCCACGCAGATTCCAGAACTTTCCACCACAGAAATGTGAGGAAATTGTGTTTTTTTTAACAAATTTTGAGGTTTGCAAGGGATTCTGGGTAACAGAACCTGGTGAGAGCCAGACAAGTCACCCCATCCTGGATGTCTAGTTTTCAAAAATGTATAGGTTTGCTAGGTTTCCTTGGCTGCCGGCAGAGCTAGGGTTCAAAATCTACAGCTAGGTACTTTGCAAAAAAAGGGTCAGTTTTCACTTTGAAAATGTGGTGTGGCCACGTTGCATTTTGGGCCGTTTCCTGTTGCGGGCACTAGGCCTACCCACACAAGTGAATGTACCATTTTCCTCAGAAGACTTTGGGAAATGCGGGGTGGGTGCAATTTTGTGGATCCACGCAGATTCCAGAACTTTCCACCACAGAAATGTGAGGAAAATGTGTTTTTTTTAAACAAATTGAGGTTTGCAAGGGATTCTGGGTAACAGAACCTGGTGAGAGCCAGACAAGTCACCCCATCCTGGATTCCCCTTGGTGTCTAGTTTTCAAAAAATTATAGTTTGCTAGGTTTTCCTAGGTGCCGGCAGAGCTAGGGTTCAAAATCTACAGCTAGGCACTTTGCAAAAAAAGGGTCAGTTTTCACTGTGAAAATGAGGTGTGTCCGCGTTGTGTTTTGGGCCATTTCCTGTCGCGGGCACTAGGCTTACCCCCACAAATAAGGTACCATTTTTCTCATAAGACTTTGGGAAATGCGGGGTGGGTGGAATTTTGTGGATCCACACAGATTCCAGAACTTTCCACCACAGAAATGTGAAAAAAAAATTGTTTTTTGGACAAGTTTTGAGGTTTGCAAGGGATTCTGGGTAACAGTACCTGGTGAGAGCCATACAAGTTACCCCATCCTGTATTTCCCTGGGTATCTAGTTTTCAAAAATGTATAGGTTTGCTAGGTTTCCCTAGGTGCCGGCAGAGCTAGGGTTCAAAATCTACAGCTGGGCACTTTGCAAAAAAAGGGTCCGTTTTCACTTTGAAAAAGTGGGGTGACCACGTTGCTTTTGGGCCGTTTCCTGTTGCGGGCACTAGGCCTACCCACACAAGTGAGGTACCATTTTTCTTGGAAGACTTTGGGAAATGCGGGGTGGGTGGAATTTTGTGGATCCACACAGATTCCAGAAATTTCCACCACAGAAATGTGAGGACAATGTGTTTTTTTGACAAATTTTGAGGTCTGCAAGTGATTCTGGGTAACAGAACCTGGTGAGAGCCAGACAAGTCACCCCATCCTGGATTCCCCTTGGTGCTTAGTTTTAAAAAATGTATAGGTTTGCTAGGTTTCCCTAGGTGCCGGCAGAGCTAGGGTTCAAAATCTACAGCTAGGCACTTTGCAAAAAAAGGGTCAGTTTTCACTGTGAATATGTGGTGTGTCCACGTAGCGTTTTGGGCCATTTCCTGTCGCGGGAACTGAGACTACCCACACAAGTGAGGTACCATTTTTATCGGGAGACCTGGGGGAATGCTGTGTAGAAGGAAATTTGTGGGTCCACGCAGATTCCAAAACTTTCCCACACAGAAATTTGAGAAAAAAGTGATTTTTAGAGCTAAATTTTAGGTTTGCAGGGGATTCTGGGTAGGGAAATGTTAGGGGACCCACGCAAGCCATACCTTGCTGGACTTCCCCCAGTGTCTAGTTTTCAGAAATGTGTGGGTTTGGTAGGTTTCCCTAAATGGCCGCCGAGCCCGGGGCCAAAAACTCATGGGACCCCCCTTGCAAAACCAGGTTGTTTTATGATAGGTAAATTTGATGTCGCCTCAATAGGTTTTGGGCCCTTGCCGGTACTTGACCCACCCACACAAGTGAGGTACCATTTTTCTTGGAAGACTTTGGGGAATGCAGGATGGGTGGAATTTTGTGGATCCACACAGATTCCAGAACTTTCCACCACAGAAATGTGAGGAAAATTTGTTTTTTTGGCCAAATTTTGAGGTTTGCAAGGGATTCTGGGTAACAGAACCTGGTGAGAACCAGAAAAGTCATCCCATCCTGGATACCCATGGGTGTCTAGTTTTAAAAAATGTATAGGTTTGCTAGGTTTCCCTAGGTGCTGGCAGAGCTAGGGTTCAAAATCTACAGCTAGGCACTTTGCAAAAAAAGGGTCAGTTTTCACTGTGATTATGTGGTGTGTCCACGTAGCGTTTCGGGCCGTTTCCTGTTGCGGGCACTAGGGCTACCCACACAAGTGAATGTACCATTTTGCTCAGAAGACTTTGGGAAATGCGGCGTGTGTGGAATTTGGTGGATCCACGCAGATTCCAGAACTTTCCACCACAGAAATGTGAGGAAAAGGTGTTTTTTGGGACACATTTTGAGGTTTGCAAGGGATTCTGGGTAACAGAACCTGGTGAGAGCCAGACAAGTCACCCCATCCTAGATTCTACTTGGTGTCAAGTTTTCAAAAATGTATAGGTTTGCTAGGTTTCCCTAGGTGCCGGCAGAGCTAGGGTTCAAAATCTACAGCTAGGCACTTTGCAAAAAAAGGGTCAGTTTTCACTGTGAATATGTGGTGTGTCCACGTAGCGTTTTGGGCCGTTTCCTGTCACGGGCACTAGGCCTACCCACACAAGTGAGGTACCATTTTTCTCAAAAAACTTTGGGAAATGCGGGGTGGGTGCAATTTTGTGGATCCACGCAGATTCCAGAACTTTCCACCACAGAAATGTGAGGAAAATGTGGGTTTTTTTGACAAATTTTGAGGTTTGCAAGGGATTCTGGGTTACAGAACCTGGTGAGAGCCAGACAAGTCACCCCATCCTGGATGTCTAGTTTTCAAAAATGTATAGGTTTGCTAGGTTTCCCTAGGTGCCGTTTTGGGCCATTTCCTGTCGCGGGAACTGAGACTACCCACACAAGTGAATGTACCATTTTTCTCAGAAGACTTTGGGAAATGCGGGGTGTGTGGAATTTGGTGGATCCACGCAGATTCCAGAACTTTCCACCACAGAAATGTGAGGAAAAGGTGTTTTTTGGGACAAATTTTGAGGTTTGCAAGGGATTCTGGGTAACAGTACCTGGTGAGAGCCAGACAAGTCACCCCATCCTGGATTTCCCTGGGTGTCTAGTTTTCAAAAATGTATAGTTTGCTAGGTTTCCCTAGGTGCCGGCAGAGCTAGGGTCAAAATCTACAGCTAGGCACTTTGCAAAAAAAGGGTCAGTTTTCACTGTGAATATGTGGTGTGTCCACGTAGCGTTTTGGGCCGTTTCCTGTTGCGGGCACTAGGCCTACCCACACAAGTGAATGTACCATTTTCCTCAGAAGACTTTGGGAAATGCGGGGTGGGTGGAATTTTGTGGATCCACGCAGATTCCAGAACTTTCCACCACAGAAATGTGAGGAAAATGTGTTTTTTTTGACAAATTTTGAGGTTTGCAAGGGATTCTGGGTAACAGAACCTGGTGAGAGCCAGACAAGTCACCCCATCCTGGATTCCCCTGGGTGTCTAGTTTTCAAAAATTATAGTTTGCTAGGTTTTCCTAGGTGCCGGCAGAGCTAGGGTTCAAAATCTACGGCTAGGCACTTTGCAAAAAAAGGGTCCGTTTTCACTGTGAAAATGTGGTGTGTCCGCGTTGTGTTTTGGGCCGTTTCCTGTCGCGGTCACTAGGCTTACCCCCACAAATAAGGTACCATTTTTCTCATAAGACTTTGGGAAATGCGGGGTGGGTGGAATTTTGTGGATCCACTCAGATTCCAGAACTTTCCACCACAGAAATGTGAAACAAATGTGTTTTTTGGACAAGTTTTGAGGTTTGCAAGGGATTCTGGGTAACAGTACCTGGTGAGAGCCATACAAGTCACCCCATCCTGTATTTCCCTGGGTATCTAGTTTTCAAAAATGTATAGGTTTGCTAGGTTTCCCTAGGTGCCGGCAGAGCTAGGGTTCAAAATCTACACCTAGGCACTTTGCAAAAAAAGGGTCCGTTTTCACTTTGAAAATGTGGTGTGTCCACGTTGCGTTTTGGGCCGTTTCCTGTTGCGGGCACTAGGCCTACCCACACAAATGAGGTACCATTTTTCTCTTAAGTCTTTGGGGAATGCGGGGTGGGTGGAATTTTGTGGATCTATGCAGATTCCAGAACTTTCCACCACAGAAATGTGAGTAAAATGTGGTTTTGTGGACAAATTTTGAGGTTTGCAAGAGATTCTGGGTAACAGAACCTGGTGAGAGCCAGAAAAGTCACCTCATCCTGGATTCCCCTGGGTGTCTAGTTTTCAAAAATGTATAGGTTTACTAGGTTTCCCTAGGTGCCGGCAGAGCTTGGGATCAAAATCTACAGCTAGGCACTTTGCAAAAAAAAGGTCAGTTTTCACTGTGAAAATGTGGTGTGTCCGCGTTGCATTTTGGGCCGTTTCCTGTCACGGGCACTAGGCCTACCCACACAAGTGAGGTACCATTTTTCTCAGAAGACTTTGGGGAATGCGGGGTGGGTGGAATTTTGTGGATCCACACAGATTCCAGAACTTTCCACCACAGTAATGTTAGGAAAATGTGTTTTTTTGGACAAATTCTGAGGTTTGCAAGGGATTCTAGGTGACAGAACCTGGTGAGAGCCAGACAAGTCACCCCATCCTGGATTCTACTTGGTGTCAAGTTTTCAAAAATGTATAGGTTTGCTAGGTTTCCCTAGGTGCCGGCAGAGCTAGGGTTCAAAATCTACAGCTAGGCACTTTGCAAAAAAAGGGTCAGTTTTCACTGTGAATATGTGGTGTGTCCACGTAGCGTTTTGGGCCGTTTCCTGTCACGGGCACTAGGCCTACCCACACAAGTGAGGTACCATTTTTCTCAAAAGACTTTGGGAAATGCGGGGTGGGTGCAATTTTGTGGACCACGCAGATTCCAGAACTTTCCACCACAGAAATGTGAGGAAAATGTGGGTTTTTTTGACAAATTTTGAGGTTTGCAAGGGATTCTGGGTTACAGAACCTGGTGAGAGCCAGACAAGTCACCCCATCCTGGATGTCTAGTTTTCAAAAATGTATAGGTTTGCTAGGTTTCCCTAGGTGCCGTTTTGGGCCATTTCCTGTCGCGGGAACTGAGACTACCCACACAAGTGAATGTACCATTTTTCTCAGAAGACTTTGGGAAATGCGGGGTGTGTGGAATTTGGTGGATCCACGCAGATTCCAGAACTTTCCACCACAGAAATGTGAGGAAAAGGTGTTTTTTGGGACAAATTTTGAGGTTTGCAAGGGATTCTGGGTAACAGTACCTGGTGAGAGCCAGACAAGTCACCCCATCCTGGATTTCCCTGGGTGTCTAGTTTTCAAAAATGTATAGTTTGCTAGGTTTCCCTAGGTGCCGGCAGAGCTAGGGTCAAAATCTACAGCTAGGCACTTTGCAAAAAAAGGGTCAGTTTTCACTGTGAATATGTGGTGTGTCCACGTAGCGTTTTGGGCCGTTTCCTGTTGCGGGCACTAGGCCTACCCACACAAGTGAATGTACCATTTTCCTCAGAAGACTTTGGGAAATGCGGGGTGGGTGGAATTTTGTGGATCCACGCAGATTCCAGAACTTTCCACCACAGAAATGTGAGGAAAATGTGTTTTTTTTGACAAATTTTGAGGTTTGCAAGGGATTCTGGGTAACAGAACCTGGTGAGAGCCAGACAAGTCACCCCATCCTGGATTCCCCTGGGTGTCTAGTTTTCAAAAAATTATAGTTTGCTAGGTTTTCCTAGGTGCCGGCAGAGCTAGGGTTCAAAATCTACGGCTAGGCACTTTGCAAAAAAAGGGTCCGTTTTCACTGTGAAAATGTGGTGTGTCCGCGTTGTGTTTTGGGCCGTTTCCTGTCGCGGTCACTAGGCTTACCCCCACAAATAAGGTACCATTTTTCTCATAAGACTTTGGGAAATGCGGGGTGGGTGGAATTTTGTGGATCCACTCAGATTCCAGAACTTTCCACCACAGAAATGTGAAACAAATGTGTTTTTTGGACAAGTTTTGAGGTTTGCAAGGGATTCTGGGTAACAGTACCTGGTGAGAGCCATACAAGTCACCCCATCCTGTATTTCCCTGGGTATCTAGTTTTCAAAAATGTATAGGTTTGCTAGGTTTCCCTAGGTGCCGGCAGAGCTAGGGTTCAAAATCTACACCTAGGCACTTTGCAAAAAAAGGGTCCGTTTTCACTTTGAAAATGTGGTGTGTCCACGTTGCGTTTTGGGCCGTTTCCTGTTGCGGGCACTAGGCCTACCCACACAAATGAGGTACCATTTTTCTCTTAAGTCTTTGGGGAATGCGGGGTGGGTGGAATTTTGTGGATCTATGCAGATTCCAGAACTTTCCACCACAGAAATGTGAGTAAAATGTGGTTTTGTGGACAAATTTTGAGGTTTGCAAGAGATTCTGGGTAACAGAACCTGGTGAGAGCCAGAAAAGTCACCTCATCCTGGATTCCCCTGGGTGTCTAGTTTTCAAAAATGTATAGGTTTACTAGGTTTCCCTAGGTGCCGGCAGAGCTTGGGATCAAAATCTACAGCTAGGCACTTTGCAAAAAAAGGTCAGTTTTCACTGTGAAAATGTGGTGTGTCCGCGTTGCATTTTGGGCCGTTTCCTGTCACGGGCACTAGGCCTACCCACACAAGTGAGGTACCATTTTTCTCAGAAGACTTTGGGGAATGCGCGGTGGGTGGAATTTTGTGGATCCACACAGATTCCAGAACTTTCCACCACAGTAATGTTAGGAAAATGTGTTTTTTTGGACAAATTCTGAGGTTTGCAAGGGATTCTAGGTGACAGAACCTGGTGAGAGCCAGACAAGTCACCCCATCCTGGATTCTACTTGGTATCAAGTTTTCAAAAATGTATAGGTTTGCTAGGTTTCCCTAGGTGCCGGCAGAGCTAGGGTTCAAAATCTACAGCTAGGCACTTTGCAAAAAAAGGGTCAGTTTTCACTGTGAATATGTGGTGTGTCCACGTAGCGTTTTGGGCCGTTTCCTGTCACGGGCACTAGGCCTACCCACACAAGTGAGGTACCATTTTTCTCAAAAGACTTTGGGAAATGCGGGGTGGGTGCAATTTTGTGGATCCACGCAGATTCCAGAACTTTCCACCACAGAAATGTGAGGAAAATGTGGGTTTTTTTGACAAATTTTGAGGTTTGCAAGGGATTCTGGGTTACAGAACCTGGTGAGAGCCAGACAAGTCACCCCATCCTGGATGTCTAGTTTTCAAAAATGTATAGGTTTGCTAGGTTTCCCTAGGTGCCGGCAGAGCTAGGGTTCAAAATCTACAGCTAGGCACTTTGCAAAAAAAGGGTCCGTTTTCACTTTGAAAATGTGGTGTGTCCACGTTGCATTTTGGGCCTTTCCTGTCGCGGGCACTAGGCCTACCCACACAAGTGAGGTGCCATTTTTCTCAGAAGACTTTTGAGGAATGCAGGGTGGGTGGAATTTTGTGGATCCACGCAGATTCCAGAACTTTCCACCACAGAAATGTGAGGAAAATGTTGTTTTTTGGACAAATTTTGAGGTTTGCAAGGGATTCTGGGTAACAGAACCTGGTGAGAGCCAGACAAGTCACCCCATCCTGGATTCCCCTGGGTGTCTAGTTTTCAAAAATGTATAGTTTGCTAGGTTTCCCTAGGTGCCGGGAGAGCTAGTGTTCAAAATCTACAGCTAGGCACTTTGCAAAAAAAGGGTCTGTTTTCACTGTGAAAATGTGGTGTGTCCGCGTTGTGTTTTGGGCCGTTTCCTGTCGCGGGTACTAGGCCTACCCACACAAGTGAGGTACCATTTTTCTCGGAAGACTTTGGGAAATGTGGGGTGCGTGGAATTTTGTGGATCCACGCAGATTCCAGAACTTTCCACCACAGAAATGTGAGGAAAAATGTGTTTTTTTTTTTACAAATTTTGAGGTTTGCAAGGGATTCTGGGTAACAGAACCTGGTGAGAGCCAGACAAGTCACCCCATCCTAGATTCCCCTTGGTGTCCAGTTTTCAAAAATGTATAGTTTTGGTCGGTTTCCCTAGGTGCCGGAAGAGCTAGGGTTCAAAATCTACAGCTAGGCACTTTGCAAAAAAAAAGGTCAGTTTTCACTGTGAATATGTGGTGTGTCCAAGTAGCGTTTTGGGCCGTTTCCTGTTGCGGGCACTAGGCCTACCCACACAAGTGAAGTACCATTTTTCTCAGAAGACTTTGGGAAATGCGGGGTGGGTGGAATTTTGTGGATCCACGCAGATTCCACAACTTTCCACCACAGAAATGTGAGGAAAATGTGTTTTTTTGACAAATTTTGAGGTTTGCAAGGGATTCTGGGTAACAGAACCTGGTGAGAGCCAGACAAGTCACCGCATCCTGGATTTCCCTGGGTGTCTAGTTTTCAAAAATGTATAGTTTGCTAGGTTTCCCTAGGTGCCGGCAGAACTACTGTTCAAAATCTACAGCTAGGCACTTTGCAAAAAAAGGGTCCATTTTCACTGTGAATATGTGGTGTGTCCACGTAGCGTTTTGGGCCGTTTCCTGTTGCGGGCACTAGGCCTACCCACACAAGTGAATGTACCATTTTCCTCAGAAGACTTTGGGAAATGTGGGGTGGGTGGAATTTTGTGGATCCACGCAGATTCCAGAACTTTCCACCAAAGAAATGTGAGGAAAATGTGTTTTTTTGACAAATTTTGAGGTTTGCAAGGGATTCTGGGTAACAGAACCTGGTGAGTGCCAGACAAGTCACCCCATCCTGGATTTCCCTGGGTGTCTTGTTTTAAAAAATGTATAGTTTGCTAGGTTTCCCTAGGTGCCGGCAGAGCTAATGTTCAAAATCTACAGCTAGGCACTTTGCAAAAAAAGGGTCTGTTTTCACTGTGAAAATGTGGTGTGTCCGCGTTGTGTTTTGGGCCGTTTCCTGTTGCGGGTACTAGGCCTACCCCCACAAATGAGGTACCATTTTTCTCATAAGACTTTGTGAAATGCGGGGTGGGTGGAATTTTGTGGATCCACACAGATTCCAGAACTTTCCACCACAGAAATGTGAGGAAAATGTGTTTTTTTTTACAAATTTTGAGGTTTGCAAGGGATTCTGGGTAACAGAACCTGGTGAGAGCCATACAAGTCACCCCAACCTGGATTCCCCTGGGTATCTTTTTTTCAAAAATGTATAGGTTTGCTACGTTTCCCTAGGTGCCGGCAGAGCTAGGGTTCAAAATCTACAGCTAGGCACTTTGCAAAAAAAGGGTCCGTTTTCACTGTGAAAATGTGGTGTGTCCACGTTGCGTTTTGGGCAGTTTCCTGTTGGGGGCACTAGGCCTACCCACACAAGTGAGGTACCATCTTTCTCAGAAGACTTTGGGAAATGCGTGGTGGGTGGAATTTTGTGGATCCACGCAGATTCCAGAACTTTCCATCACAGAAATGTGAGGAAAATGTGTTATTTTTTTTTACAAATTTTGAGGTTTGCAAGGGATTCTGGGTAACAGAACCTGGTGAGAGCCAGAAAAGTCACCCCATCCTGGATTCCCCTGGGTGTCTTGTTTTCAAAAATGTATAGGTTTACTAGGTTTCCCTAGGTGCCGGCAGAGCTTGGGATCAAAATCTACAGCTAGGCACTTTGCAAAAAAAAGGTCCGTTTTCACTGTGAAAATGTGGTGTGTCCGCGTTGCATTTTGGGCCGTTTCCTGTCACGGGCACTAGGCCTACCCACACAAGTGAGGTACCATTTTTCTCAGAAGACTTTGGGGAATGCGGGGTGGGTGGAATTTTGTGGATCCACGTAGATTCCAGAACTTTCCACCACAGTAATGTTAGGAAAATGTGTTTTTTTTGACAAATTTTGAGGTTTGCAAGGGATTCTAGGTGACAGAACCTGGTGAGAGCCAGACAAGTCACCCCATCCTGGATTCTACTTGGTGTCAAGTTTTCAAAAATGTATAGGTTTGCTAGGTTTCCCTTGGTGCCGGCAGAGCTAGGGTTCAAAATCTACAGCTAGGCACTTTGCAAAAAAAGGGTCAGTTTTCACTGTGAATATGTGGTGTGTCCACGTAGCGTTTTGGGCCGTTTCCTGTCACGGGCACTAGGCCTACCCACACAAGTGAGGTACCATTTTTCTCAAAAGACTTTGGGAAATGCGGGGTGGGTGCAATTTTGTGGATCCACGCAGATTCCAGAACTTTCCACCACACAAATGTGAGGAAAATGTGGGTTTTTTTGACAAATTCTGAGGTTTGCAAGGGATTCTGGGTAACAGAACCTGGTGAGAGCCAGACAAGTCACCCCATCCTGGATGTCTAGTTTTCAAAAATGTATAGTTTTGCTCGGTTTCCCTAGGTGCCGGAAGAGCTAGGGTTCAAAATCTACAGCTAGGCACTTTGCAAAAAAAAAGGTCAGTTTTCACTGTGAATATGTGGTGTGTCCACGTAGCGTTTTGGGCCGTTTCCTGTTGCGGGCACTAGGCCTACCCACACAAGTGAAGTACCATTTTTCTCAGAAGACTTTGGGAAATGCGGGGTGGGTGGAATTTTGTGGATCCACACAGATTCCACAACTTTCCACCACAGAAATGTGAGGAAAATGTGTTTTTTTGACAAATTTTGAGGTTTGCAAGGGATTCTGGGTAACAGAACCTGGTGAGAGCCAGACAAGTCACCGCATCCTGGATTTCCCTGGGTGTCTAGTTTTCAAAAATGTATAGTTTGCTAGGTTTCCCTAGGTGCCGGCAGAACTAGTGTTCAAAATCTACAGCTAGGCACTTTGCAAAAAAGGGGTCTGTTTTCACTGTGAAAATGTGGTGTGTCCGCGTTGTGTTTTGGGCCGTTTCCTGTCACGGGTACTAGGCCTACCCCCACAAATGTGGTACCATTTTTCTCATAAGACTTTGTGAAATGCGGGGTGGGTGGAATTTTGTGGATCCACACAGATTCCAGAACTTTCCACCACTGAAATGTGAGGAAAATGTGTTTTTTTTTACAAAGTTTGAGGTTTGCAAGGGATTCTGGGAAACAGAACCTGGTGAGAGCCAGACAAGTCACCCCAACCTGGATTCCCCTGGGTATCTAGTTTTCAAAAATGTATAGGTTTGCTAGGTTTCCCTAGGTGCCGGCAGAGCTAGGGTTCAAAATCTACAGCTAGGCACTTTGCAAAAAAAGGGTCCATTTTCACTGTGAATATGTGGTGTGTCCATGTAGCGTTTTGGGCCGTTTCCTGTTGCGGGCACTAGGCCTACCCACACAAGTGAATGTACCATTTTCCTCAGAAGACTTTGGGAAATGCGGGGTGGGTGAAATTTTGTGGATCCACGCAGATTCCAGAACTTTCCACCAAAGAAATGTGAGGAAAATGTGTTTTTTGACAAATTTTGAGGTTTGCAAGGGATTCTGGGTAACAGAACCTGGTGAGTGCCAGACAAGTCACCCCATCCTGGATTTCCCTGGGTGTCTTGTTTTCAAAAATGTATAGTTTGCTAGGTTTCCCTAGGTGCCGGCAGAGCTAATGATCAAAATCTACAGCTAGGCACTTTGCAAAAAAAGGGTCTGTTTTCACTGTGAAAATGTGGTGTGTCCGCGTTGTGTTTTGGGCCGTTTCCTGTTGCGGGTACTAGGCCTACCCCCACAAATGAGGTACCATTTTTCTCATAAGACTTTGTGAAATGCGGGGTGGGTGGAATTTTGTGGATCCACACAGATTCCAGAACTTTCCACCACAGAAATGTGAGGAAAATGTGGTTTTTTTGACAAATTTTGAGGTTTGCAAGGGATTCTGGGTAACAGAACCTGGTGAGAGCCATACAAGTCACCCCAACCTGGATTCCCCTGGGTATCTTTTTTTCAAAAATGTATAGGTTTGCTACGTTTCCCTAGGTGCCGGCAGAGCTAGGGTTTAAAATCTACAGCTAGGCACTTTGCAAAAAAATGGTCCGTTTTCACTGTGAAAATGTGGTGTGTCCACGTTGCATTTTTGGCAGTTTCCTGTTGGGGGCACTAGGCCTACCCACACAAGTGAGGTACCATCTTTCTCAGAAGACTTTGGGAAATGCGTGATGGGTGGAATTTTGTGGATCCACGCAGATTCCAGAACTTTCCATCACAGAAATGTGAGGAAAATGTGTTATTTTGTTTTACAAATTTTGAGGTTTGCAAGGGATTCTGGGTAACAGAACCTGGTGAGAGCCAGAAAAGTCACCCCATCCTGGATTCCCCTGGGTGTCTAGTTTTCAAAAATGAATAGGTTTACTAGGTTTCCCTAGGTGCCGGCAGAGCTTGGGATCAAAATCTACAGCTAGGCACTTTGCAAAAAAAAGGTCAGTTTTCACTGTGAAAATGTGGTGTGTCCGCGTTGCATTTTGGGCCGTTTCCTGTCACGGGCACTAGGCCTACCCACACAAGTGAGGTACCATTTTTCTCAGAAGACTTTGGGGAATGCGCGGTGGGTGGAATTTTGTGGATCCACGCAGATTCCAGAACTTTCCACCACAGTAATGTTAGGAAAATGTGTTTTTTTTGACAAATTTTGAGGTTTGCAAGGGATTCTAGGTGACAGAACCTGGTGAGAGCCAGACAAGTCACCCAATCCTGGATGTCTAGTTTTCAAAAATGTATAGTTTGCTAGGTTTCCCTAGGTGCCGGCACAGCTAAGGTTCAAAATCTACAGCTAGGCAGTTTGCAAAAAAAGGGTCCGTTTTCACTGTGAAAATGTGGTGTGTCCGCGTTGCGTATTGGGAAGTTTCCTGTTGCGGGCACTAGGCCTATCCCCGCAAATGAGGTACCATTTTTCTCTTAGGACTTTGGGGAATGCGGGGTGGGTGGAATTTTGTGGATCCACGCAGATTACAGAACTTTCCACCACAGAAATGTGAGAAAAATGTGGTTTTTTTTTTTACAAATTTTGAGATTTGCAAGGGATTCTGGGTAACAGAACCTGGTGAGAGCCAGACAAGTCACCGCATCCTGGATTCCCCTTGGTGTCTAGTTTTTAAAAATGTATAGGTTTGCTAGGTTTCCCTAGGTGCCGGCAGAGCTAGGGTTCAAAATCTACAGCTAGGCACTTTGCAAAAAAAGGGTCAGTTTTCACTGTGAAAATGTGGTGTGTCCGCGTTGCGTATTGGGCCGTTTCCTGTTGCGGGCACTAGGCCTATCCCCGCAAATGAGGTACCATTTTTCACTTAGGACTTTGGGGAATGCGGGGTGGGTGGAATTTTGTGGATCTACGCAGATTCCAGAACTTTCCACCACAGAAATGTGAGGAAAAATGTGTTTATTTTTTATAAATTTTGACGTTTGCATGGGATTCTGGGTAACAGAACCTGGTGAGAGCCAGACAAGTCACCCCAACCTGGATTCCCCTTGGTGTCCAGTTTTCAAAAATGTATAGTTTTGCTCGGTTTCCCTAGGTGCCGGAAGAGCTAGGGTTCAAAATCTACAGCTAGGCACTTTGCAAAAAAAAAGGTCAGTTTTCACTGTGAATATGTGGTGTGTCCACGTAGCGTTTTGGGCCGTTTCCTGTTGCGGGCACTAGGCCTACCCACACAAGTGAAGTACCATTTTTCTCAGAAGACTTTGGGAAATGCGGGGTGGGTGGAATTTTGTGGATCCACGCAGATTCCACAACTTTCCACCACAGAAATGTGAGGAAAATGTGTTTTTTTGACAAATTTTGAGGTTTGCAAGGGATTCTGGGTAACAGAACCTGGTGAGAGCCAGACAAGTCACCGCATCCTGGATTTCCCTGGGTGTCTAGTTTTCAAAAATGTATAGTTTGCTAGGTTTCCCTAGGTGCCGGCAGAACTAGTGTTCAAAATCTACAGCTAGGCACTTTGCAAAAAAGGGGTCTGTTTTCACTGTGAAAATGTGGTGTGTCCGTGTTGTGTTTTGGGCCGTTTCCTGTCACGGGTACTAGGCCTACCCCCACAAATGAGGTACCATTTTTCTCATAAGACTTTGTGAAATGCGGGGTGGGTGGAATTTTGTGGATCCACACAGATTCCAGAACTTTCCACCACTGAAATGTGAGGAAAATGTGTTTTTTTTGACAAAGTTTGAGGTTTGCAAGGGATTCTGGGAAACAGAACCTGGTGAGAGCCATACAAGTCACCCCAACCTGGATTCCCCTGGGTATCTAGTTTTCAAAAATGTATAGGTTTGCTAGGTTTCCCTAGGTGCCGGCAGAGCTTGGGTTCAAAATCTACAGCTAGGCACTTTGCAAAAAAAGGGTCCATTTTCACTGTGAATATGTGGTGTGTCCACGTAGCGTTTTGGGCCGTTTCCTGTTGCGGGCACTAGGCCTACCCACACAAGTGAATGTACCATTTTCCTCAGAAGACTTTGGGAAATGCGGGGTGGGTGGAATTTTGTGGATCGACGCAGATTCCAGAACTTTCCACCAAAGAAATGTGAGGAAAATGTGTTTTTTTGACAAATTTTGAGGTTTGCAAGGGATTCTGGGTAACAGAACCTGGTGAGTGCCAGACAAGTCACCCCATCCTGGATTTCCCTGGGTGTCTTGTTTTCAAAAATGTATAGTTTGCTAGGTTTCCCTAGGTGCCGGCAGAGCTAATGTTCAAAATCTACAGCTAGGCACTTTGCAAAAAAAGGGTCTGTTTTCACTGTGAAAATGTGGTGTGTCCGCGTTGTGTTTTGGGCCGTTTCCTGTTGCGGGTACTAGGCCTACCCCCACAAATGAGGTACCATTTTTCTCATAAGACTTTGTGAAATGCGGGGTGGGTGGAATTTTGTGGATCCACACAGATTCCAGAACTTTCCACCACAGAAATGTGAGGAAAATGTGTTTTTTTGACAAATTTTGAGGTTTGCAAGGGATTCTGGGTAACAGAACCTGGTGAGAGCCATACAAGTCACCCCAACCTGGATTCCCCTGGGTATCTTTTTTTCAAAAATGTATAGGTTTGCTACGTTTCCCTAGGTGCCGGCAGAGCTAGGGTTCAAAATCTACATCAAGGCACTTTGCAAAAAAAGGGTCCGTTTTCACTGTGAAAATGTGGTGTGTCCACGTTGCGTTTTGGGCAGTTTCCTGTTGGGGGCACTAGGCCTACCCACACAAGTGAGGTACCATCTTTCTCAGAAGACTTTGGGAAATGCGTGGTGGGTGGAATTTTGTGGATCCACGCAGATTCCAGAACTTTCCATCACAGAAATGTGAGGAAAATGTGTTATTTTTTTTTACAAATTTTGAGGTTTGCAAGGGATTCTGGGTAACAGAACCTGGTGAGAGCCAGAAATGTCACCCCATCCTGGATTCCCCTGGGTGTCTAGTTTTCAAAAATGTATAGGTTTACTAGGTTTCCCTAGGTGCCGGCAGAGCTTGGGATCAAAATCTACAGCTAGGCACTTTGCAAAAAAAAGGTCCGTTTTCACTGTGAAAATGTGGTGTGTCCGCGTTGCATTTTGGGCCGTTTCCTGTCACGGACACTAGGCCTACCCACACAAGTGAGGTACCATTTTTCTCAGAAGACTTTGGGGAATGCGGGGTGGGTGGAATTTTGTGGATCCACGCAGATTACAGAACTTTCCACCACAGAAATGTGAGAAAAATGTGGGGTTTTTTTTACAAATTTTGAGATTTGCAAGGGATTCTGGGTAACAGAACCTGGTGAGAGCCAGACAAGTCACCGCATCCTGGATTCCCCTTGGTGTCTAGTTTTTAAAAATGTATAGGTTTGCTAGGTTTCCCTAGGTGCCGGCAGAGCTAGGGTTCAAAATCTACATCAAGGCACTTTGCAA